>ML815317.1:89997-101388 GCA_009831015.1 Picea engelmannii
GAAATGTTGATGCTTAGAATCAAGAAAAGGGAATGATCAATTTGAAATAAAATAAATGAGGGTTTCATCAACTTCGATGATGTAGAAAACTAAATGAAAAGAATTTTAATAATCTCAATTTTAGGTTGTGTGATGTTGGCAAGTTTCATATTGTATAGCATAAACTTAACCAAGAATATAAAAGTTAGAAAATTCCATTGAGCTTAATAAAGTATTTTAATCCCAAACAAAATCCATTGTCTTTATAATCAACTTCATCAAACTTGTAAGATTGATGGATTATTGAGGAATTTACATTTAAGTTTAAATTATGTCTTGTGTTACCATTAAGAATCTATTGCAATAACAGAGACGCCATGAGTTACAAGTTAAGAGGTGGTCAAATATGCTCCAATGATAATCTAGTATTAGATACCAATGTTATAACCACACCATCACTAATAATAGATAGACACGTAACATTACCAATGCAACAAATTAACTATAAAACAACATGTTAGATACTTTTAGAGAGATCAACATGTTATATACTTTTAGAGATGGAATATGTGAACATGAAGAAAGAGAGATGAACCTTTGTTTCAAAAATTCCCATTAGAATAACTTTTGTTTGATTCATTTTAATAAACTGAATTCTACAACCACACAATTATTCAAACTATGATGTTTGTTTTGTAGGAAGCCCGTTAGAATGAATTTTTTCAGTCCATTTTAAATAAACTTATTTCTATGCCCACACAAGACCAAAATATTTTATCATATAAAATTATGGCATCTGAAAAGCTAACAGAGCCAAGCTTCTCAGTCGAATTATTTTGCAAGCTTTCTTTCTGAACCAGAGTTATAATAACTCCAGAGTTTCAAACTTAAATTCATCGCCTATTTTGTCATTAGTTTCTATATCCAACAATTCTACTCATTCAAATAAAAAAATTTGATTAATAACTGAAATAAAAATAGACTCGTTAACTGAAAACTAATGAGGCTCTAAACTCGTGAGCAGATTGCTATGTTGTGGAAATTCCAATAAATTTACGGAAGAGAAAAACACCTTAAATTTAAGGAACTGGAAAAGCATCAACGAAGTCTTAATTTCTCTACCTATTAATGTATCTCAATCCTTAAAAATAAACCTAAATCTAAGAGCACTGAGAACAGATAGATTATTGCAGGATACATCAAAACCACAACGAGTTAAAGAAAAATTTCTACCAGTTTGTTGAACAGATTGCATTTGCCTAAACTTGCTTTCTGCAAATATTATAGAATTAATTCTGTCAAATTTCCATCAGCCCAAGCTTTTTCTGAAATTACTAAACAATATGCACATATGAAGGCATATCACTATTCTTTGACACCTAATTCTCTGAGTCTTTTATTGGATAAGAAATTATTGATTTAGGAATTATCTCGTTTGATGTTGACATATGCATTCAAGATATTTCGTTATTTATCACAAAGCTGAGTACTCCAACCTTACTCACTCATAAAACTTTGATTGGGTTATTGTGTAAATTGTTGATTGCCTTGATAAAACTTCTATAGGTTTGGGTGGAGGTAAGTAAATGCAACATTAAACGTGAAGGTCTCGATAGTTGAGGTAAGTAAACATTAAACGTTGTTTTACTCCTGTAGTTGTTATGGTCACGTCTGGCGGTGTACATAATCGTCGGGAGATGTCCAGCATGCATGGGATGATCGTGAGTTGACATGGAGTATTAGTGCATGTATCCACTTACATTAGTCAATAATTGGCTTAGTGCATGGTGGATAGTACTTATAGAAGGGTGCATGGGTTGTGGCCCCCTCTCCCTTTACTCATTTTTAAGTCATATGGAGTATGGGTTTTGGGCTCTCCCTTCCACATAATTTCCATCCCCTTCAATTTGAAAACTTTGAAACATGAATATTTCTTAAACATTTTTTCAATTTATTTAAAAACTATTAAATTATTTCTTTTTCTTAATTTAAATCAATTTTTTAAATTTAAATAATTCAAATTCAAATTTAAACTATTTAAATTTAAAACAAGTTTTGCTAAAATAATTTTTCCCAAAGCAATTTTGAGCATTGGTGTGAAAGGAAGGATGTTAATTGATTACCTTGTTGAAGGAGATTTTGACGCTATCCAACGTGATTTTAAAGGCTCATATCTAGCTCATAGGGTGTTTGATTGAGGAGCCATTTTTTGTGATGTGGAAAACACGGGGAAATGTTTCTAGTGAGATAACTTACCATGCCATTCAAACATGTTAGAAGTTTCACAGTTAACGAGGCTGGCTTGGGAGAGAAATCCTTGATGATTGTTCTGACACTTTCAGGCCTCAAATTTCAATTTTGTTAGTTGTGTTGGAATCATAATTGAGTAAATCATATAGCTGGCTTTCTTTGGTAATGAAAAATACACTTTTAACGGTGGCCAAAATTTGTAAGAAAAGGCATATTTTAAATAAATTTTGGGTTGTTTTCTCGCTATTTCTTTGCATGAATTGCATTCCATCAGTTCCTGTGTAATCTGTGTTATACATGCTCTTAATTCATCCATTGGGATTGAGGTTACATGTGAGTTGCTGAGAAATAATATCTCATGAAAACAACCAACTGAATTTTGGAGCACTTAACATTGTTTATGAGTTGGGAGAACCAATTCTTCTCTGAGGTGTGATTCAGAGCCAGCGTAAGCCTTGTATATGTTGCAATTAACTCACCTGACAATGAACGATACTTTCATGATCATGGTTAGTCATAAAATAAAAAGGCACAAAGTATACATGTTGGTATGGTATATGTAATGAATGTTGTTAGAGACACAAATAAACTCAATCACGACGACAACATGACGTAGATTAACAGTGAAAGACAATCAATCATAAATTATCCAGTGAAACATAGAATGCTTGATCATTGAAAACCAAAAGAACCTGATTAATGGGTGCAACAAAAAGGATATGAGTTGGAGGAATTCGGGAGAGGCTTCGAGATGAAATCATTTTGATAACATGGTGTATGTCGGCGAGGAAAAGAAGATCATTTTCGATACACTCAATGTCGATGAAGGGTAAACATCTTGTTGTTGGCATATCGACGAAAGAGGAGGGAAACTCCCCATTATTATAACCTTATAGTAAGTCCTCTTACATTTATTATATCTAACTACCATAGTGGGCCTTATTTAATATTATAGTGGACCTATTCCACCTTACATTGAATGGCCTCCACTATTATCCTTATGGGCCCTCTGGGCCCCCCACTACCTCTCTATCTACCTAAAAAATGTATCAGAGAGAAAGAGAGGAAGCTCATTGATATATGATGTATCGATGAAAGAAAGGGGATTCTTGTTGATACACTGTGTATCGGTGAGAAATAGAGAATCTAAACTGATATTTATTGGAGGTAGGAAGCAGATGAAGTGCCAACGTATTGACCTCGAAAAGGTGATCTAATGCTAGTGTATTGGCGTACGAAGAGGGATGGACCGCCAAAACACTATGAGGTTACACTCTAGCAAAGAGTGAAGCATCAACAAGGGGGGAATAGATGAAGATATTGTATATTGACATAGGAAAGATGAAGAGTGTCGATCTATCAACAATCGCAGGATGATTATCACTAGTGTACTAGTGGTTGATGAGAGATCAACCATCGATACAAGAGAAAGTTATAAGAAAAATTCAAGTGTTGGTTTCTTCTTTTTATCGATGGGAAAAATTGGATGTTTCTGATACACAATGTATCGACAGGGGGAAAATGATTCTGATCGATACATAATGTATCAACGAAGGAAAGGGGAAGCTCGTTGATACATGGTGTATTGGAAAAGGAAAGAAGAAGCTTGTTGATACACCGTGTATCAACGGGAAAAATTGTTCTTTAAAAACGTTGAGAATGGTAAAGTCTAGAGACTAAGAAGAGAATCTTGGGATTTAACATTTGTATGAAAGAATTTAAAATATTTTCCAGTAGAAAAAGTTTAATAGAGGGGGCCATTTTTTTCTTTTAGAGTAATGGTGAATAGAAGAAATTAGGGAGAGTGTTGTGTTGGCACAACATAATGACAATGTCATACTAATATCATTTGATCCAATTGTCACTTCAAGGTAAAAGTGAGGTGTGAGGGTGTGCCAAAGTGGGAAATGAAGGGGATTGGTGCTAGACCAATGTCAAGTATGAATGCCGATGAGAGGTTCTCATATGAAATGGAACTGGTAGACACAGATATGTGATAGATGGTAGTGGAGTTTGTGGTGTCTATGTAGGGTGGGGGTAAGACATGTTGGATAAAACATTTGTGAGGTGGCGGTATGGGCTATTGATGAACAAAGATGAGGAAATTTTGGAACATGGAAAGTTTCGGGAAATGATGAGAATAATAGATAAAGGTATTGCATATGGAATAATAATGATTAGTGTGTAATTCTAGGTTACATAAATATGCAAGTTCCTTCATGGGATGGGGAGGGGTGCCCCCAATGAATGGGGTTGGGAAAAGTAGGAACACTGAAGGTGAGTGATAGAGATGAGGAAACTCTAGGAGAGTATGGTAATGGGTAGTGGAATGAAAATTGATGTCATAAAGTGAATACAAGTGTCACATTCTCATGCAAGAATTGAGGTGTTGTGTGGGTATGATGAGGAAAGGACCAGGGGGAGGAATTCCCCTAACTTTCCTATTGATTCCAACAACTTATTTTCATGTGTGAGGCTAAGTCAAAAAGGTTAGTGTTGTAGGTGACTTTTAAGTACTATGTGATAGTTTGCTCAGAAGTGGGATAGGAAAGAACACTAAGTTAACAAGTAGCACAATGGACATATCGGATATGGGGATGAAAGGTACCAAACAAATATCCCTAGGGTCAACCTAGGAAGGGTGAGGGTGGCCCTCATGGGCTCCCAATTATGTCAAGTGGTGGACAAAGAAAGATAATTTGTGATATAGGAGTCCTTCGATGCATGTTATCGATAAGAGGGGTATTTCTAGTGGATGGTTGATCCTCATTTTATGACGGCGAGGAAGAAAATAGAACAAGAGTTTCTCTTATCAAACGAAGCATGGATTTGGGGGTGGCTGTTGTGAGGGATGATGTTGGAAATATATGTGGTAGGTTGTTAGAGGACATAATGGTACATGTGATAGATGATCCTATTTGAGTGACTTAGGGACGTGCACCATGATATACCCTAAGGAGAGAGGAGTCTTTGAAGATTCCAAGTGCCATCTTAGTGTAAGATGGGAGATTGTTCACAACCCCAACGGTGGGGAAAACATTATCGAGATTCATGGGCGTCCTAGGATCATAATAGGATATTTCTGTTGTGGGGAAACATCATGGTGCAAAATACAAAGTAAGAAATTGTTTTCATGGTGTACATATAGTTGCATCTAAGAAGAATGTTGTAATCGAGCAGAGTATTGACAACTTTTATATCAATCATGATGGTTTTTCCAGCTAGTTCAACGAGGACATTTTGAAAAACACCTTTGTCTTGATAAGTTCATTCATCATAGGTGTGGAGAGTGATGCAAGTCAAAGCACCTTCGTCAACAATAGAAAGACATATGATAAAGTTTTGTATCATGACATGTATTTGAAATGCAAATGAAAGGAGGATCATTGGCTTAGATTTGTGTTGGCACAGGGGCAGACCCAGGGTTCAACGCTACAACAACACACCAACAAAACCCTAACTACCGGCCCTTTCAACAACACCTACGAAGAAGATGAAGTCTCACATGAGGTAGAGGCAGGGGTGATTGCAAGACTCAGGTGTCTGCAACCTTAGTTGGGACACAGGTCTGTGATTACAATACTTAGCAAGCACTTAGCATAGATCATTCATCAGTATTCCACTTAGATCTACTTTGACGACATAACAGAGCATCTCAACATTCACTTAGGTCTAGGTTATTTTAGCACTTAGCAACAACAAGACATATTAGATCTGGTAGACCAAGCACTTAGCATATTCATACACATCGGATTCATAATTCATATACATATTTAGCACCAAGCATAAGCAAGTCTATTTAATCACATCTAGGCATTCAACAATACAAAACATCTAAGAATAAGCACAAAGCACAACACATAGTATTTACGTGGTTCACCCCCACCCTAGGGCTACGTCCACCAACTCTTCTTCTTTATTAGCTTCTGTCAATCCGGTTATAGCACAGAGCTATCAAAATCCTACTCCGCATAGGACAGGAGATCTGCGTGCACCTCGCTAGATCCTCCTTCCTCGAGTAGATCTAGCACAGAGCCTCCTTACAATCTGTGCACTCAACACTTACAACACTTGCACTCAGCTCTGCAAGTCAATCGCATAGATCAATTCTAGCACTTAGCCCTTGGCTAATCTTCTCCCATCTTACTTATATCGCCTAGATATCTATTTATACATTACAAAAGTGGGCCTAAGCGTGGGTAAACCTATGGGCTAACTTCCCTTTCCCATTACATATTCCCAAAAACCTAAAAAGGACCCAAAGTGGGCCGAGATCCCGTGATCTCTGCTTCGTCTCACGTGCCTCCTTCGACAAGTTGTCGAAGTCTCGAAAATAGTCAAATATGACCAAGTATTCCTCAAAACTTGGTCAAGGGCCAACAGGCCCCCAACACTCACCTGTGACTCGTCCCGAGTCACTCAGGTCTGATCAGTTCTTCTTCAAATGCCTCGAGCTTGTCTCGAGCTACTGCTGTGCCACGACCTCTTACTTGGTGAACTCTTGGATGAGTGTGTTATTCACTGGCTTTTCTAGGCGTTGCTGTGCTGAATTCATGACCTATTCCAACTCTGTTCCTTAGCTCTCAATCTCTGTAAATAGATGACATGCCTTATCTTGCATAGGTTGAAGTTGTTGAGTTACTTCCATTACCTTGTTCTGGATCATATGGATCTGCTGTTGGGTGGTGCACTGCTCGTGAGACCGTTTCATTCTCTCTATGGGTGATAGGGCCTTTAGCTGCACCTATAGATTTTCGGCTTCATGCTTCACCTCTTGGAGCTGTGACTCCAATTTATGGAATTATGGATTCTCGGCTAGGTTCTCATATATTTGCGCACTTCTGCTACTTAACTGTTTGCATTCCTCAGTGAGTGCTTTAATCCTTTCTACTGTTCTTTGGGCAGTCATTTCTCGCTGGTCGTGCACTTAATGCGGGGTACTTGGTATGGTCTAAAGCTCTAATTCCACGACTCTTTGATGAAGTTGTTGAATAGCTTCAACAAGATTCATCACTTAGCATTCTATGGGTTCTTCTTCCTTCTGCTCTAAGTTGTTCACATAGCGAAATGCTCTGTTGACTGCTTCTTCAATCCCTATCTGCTTCGCGAGCATCTTCTCTTTCTATTTTTGGATATTCGCTCTGTCTTCTGCAAATTTCGCTTGGAGAGTGTCCTTCTCTTGTTGCACGGATCGACGTTGTTCAATGATTTCCTCCTATGCTTGCTTTAAGGCCTGGGTGGCATGCACTGTTTCTTCCTGTGCTTGCTTTAAGGCCTGGGTGGCTTGCACTATTTCTTCTTGTACTTTTCAAAGGCATACTTCGACTGTGTCAACAATCTTGTGGAGTTGAACTGGTTCATATCCCTCTTTTGTTGTTCCTTCTGGTAGGGGCGCAGTGGAGACTACGCAACTAGACTGAAGTGCCTGCTACACTCCTTGGAGTTCGATCTCAATTCTGTTGTACATTGTCTCTTGCTTAGCTTCCTGCTTTTCTTATATCTCTTCTATAGCTTCATTCATAGCTGCGATGAGGAAAATGAAGTCATCTGGAGTGAGTGTGGTCTGCAGCTTAGTTACGGGTGCTTTTGATTTCTTCCGGGAGGAAGGTTCCGGAGGTGAACCCTTCCTCTTCTTCATGATTTCTACTTCGTATTTTTGTCTTTGTTCGACTTCTTCTAAGTCTTCGCCATCACCTCCTTGGTTTGGTGAAATGGAATCCATCCTCACAGATAGGCTGTCTATATCCTGGACTTCCTCAACCTTCTTCGTCTTCTTTGTTTTCTTTGTCTTACTGGGCCCAGGTGTATCCTGCGCAGCTTCTGGGATGTTGATGTCGAACATTTCTGCGGGGTCTGCTGAAACAAGGAGGTCCTCTGACCATTCCTTGGTGATCTCCTCTAGGTCTTCTTTTGTTAGCTTATAATAACATTGAAGCTATTCCTTGTGCTCATCAGCGCGTGATGTAATATAGATGAAATGGCGGTCCACACTAAACTTCATCAAAGGTCGAAACCTATGTAAAGTATTCGGGGTCATGCGAGGCTCGGACTAGATGGCGAGCTTCAACTGGGTGTAGTAGGTATGGAAGACGACATTGGATTGCCACTTCTTATTCATATCGTTTGAGTACTATAGTGTACTGAACTTTGCGGCCAGTGGTTCAAAGGGGTCGATGTCCGGGAAGGTTGCACCTTCTGGTAGCTCCCATGCAACAAAAGATATAAGTATCAAGAGCCAACTAAAATGGAATTCATGCCCCTGATCCCGGGCTTCTATACAGTCGATCTCTAGTTGATTCACCAGGTACTTCACCCAATTCATCTGTAGTCCCTCTGCACACTTCTCTGCGAGGTTGACTACAAATCCAGATACTTGTGTGGGTCGATTCTTGCATACCAACTTCCCTGTGATCAGTTGACAGGTGAGGTGCACTGTGCCACTTTCAATAGAAGCTACCTTGTAGCCTCGCGCACCTTTCTCAACATCACCATAAGATTATTTGATATTATGAGAAAGAGCATGATCCACGGTCTTTCTAGGATAGTAATCATGGGGATCAGGGCCTTGCATGCTAATCCCAGTGATCCGATTGATCAGCGTTGGGTCAACTGTTGTGTGACGGTTTAAGCATAAGTATCATCCATGGTAACTCGCCAACAACATCTTTACATAAGCATTCACCTCATGGTGTCTGCCGAAGTGCGGTATCTTCATAACATTGAGCAGAGTGGACTGCGCGAGGTTCAACATCCATTGCTGAGGGATGATCTTTGAATTCTTTCCCTTGGTTCTGGTTAGGTACTTGTACGGGGAAAGCACGCTGTAAACTTTACGATCCCCTAGGTTGAAGGAACTAAACTTCAATGCTGCAATATTGTCTTGATCTACACGGACTGTGCATACCCCTTTTGGCAGGTACATAGTGACTAGAGTGTACTCAAAGTCTCTAGGCACACTGTCTCTGTTGATCGCACCGCTCAGAGGTGGTATGTAAGGAGGTAGGATGGATGGAACCAACTTCGTGTTGGCTATATCGTCTTAATGTTTGGTTCTTCTTTCTGTGCCAGCTCGGGATGTTCCTACTCGAGCAGTCGACGAGGAGGCTTGCACTCCTCTTGTCGATGATGCCTGTAAACTTGTAGACAATCCTCTCTCCAAAATGACTCTTTCGACTATGAGGCTAGCGAGTACCTCTCTTACAGATTCTTCAGCTGCACTAAATTTGTCGGACATATACGCTCAACATCAATATCTCAGGTTCTCAAAGTAACATAGGTACTGTAATAGGGTAGAGACTAAGAGTGGGGTAATCACTGTTCACAATTCGTGTAGTCTGCGGACTCAAATTCGCAATTATCAAAAGTGCTTTCCATGCATGGCGTGATGAAATAAGTAAGTAACTTGGTAACAGATCGTTTGTAATGGATATGGGGCTTCATTAACTCTTATTCTGTCCATTATGGCATAGTCTAACAGTCTAGTGATGAGCCATCAATGCTTTTTGATCCATTCAGAGTGGCAGTCGAACGGATATATCGGCCTCCAACGGCTATATTGCTTCGCCATGGTAAAGTGACCCATGTTGCTATTCTGATATCCCGACGATGCTCCAATTTTGCAAAGTTTCTTTCGGAGAGGTTCCCTCTGGAACCCTCTGTAGCCTGTCAATCTTAGCTCTCTTTTTACTTAGCTTCCTAGCCTTCTTCCCCATGAGCTTCATCTCAGTAGGTATTTTCCCGTTCTGACTCTTATCTTCCTTGGGTATAGTCAATTCGCGTTGCTGAGGTTCTCTCTCAAGACTCAGGGGTACTACTTCATCTATATCTGATACAGGTACTCCAATCTTCTGTGAGTCCCCTAATGCTTTTTTAGCTTTGAGATCTGGGCTTCTAGTGTCAAATAGCTTTTATTTGTTCTCCTGTTCTTCAATCAACTGCGCAATCCTTTTGGTCATGAAATATTTTAACTCTTGTCTCTGTTGTCCCAAAACTTCTTCTTCTTCCTTCTGTCTGGCTTGATCTATATTAATCCAAGGTTTTCCCAGTAACATGGTAAATGGGGTACTGTCTTCAATGAATCAAATAATCTCAAAATCTTCCCTTGTCGAAGTTCCATTGGCTGTCATAGGTATTTGAGCAAGCTTTCCACATAACATCATTAGTTTTCCTCTGAATAGTCCTATTCCTCCTAGTGAAGGGATCATAGCAGGCTTCCCTATAGTTTCCCAAGATCTTTCTGGCATAATGTTCACTTGTGTCTCTTCATCAAGGACATAATCAATGTTGAAGTCCCCTATTTTAGCTTCAATGCATTCATTCTCTTTAAAAATATCTAGCAGCTGGACATGTTGGTGGTCATTCAAGGTTTCTTTCATTTGTATCAATACCTTCTCTGATTCTTTCGGGGTTTCATCCACAGTTTCTGGATCTATATTAGGGTTTTATTCATTCAGATTCATTCTTTCAAGCTTAGCAATCATTCTAGGGAAATCCAATACTTCGTGGTCCAAGGCTTTGAAACAGAGACAACTAGATCTCCCACCAGGGCATTCTTAGCAAGATGTCCCGATCTTCTGCAACTGTAACATAGGGTTAATCCTCTCTTTCTCTTAAATGATCCCTAACTTCTTTTGTACTACACACCAAGATCATGGTAGCTATCCTGCAAAAAATTCTTTCTAGGATCCTGCATCCATTTGTTAGTCCAAACATTCCTTCTATGCATAGGTATAACATATCTATCAAATCTATTCATGTCAAACTTTCTTTCATCTATTAATGCCCTAGTTTTCAAGATAGGACAGAGTTTATCAAACATACCTAGATCCATTCTATAGAAACAAAAATTTTCACTTATTTTACTCCTATAGAACACAAAGCTTCTAGATCTAAAAACTTTTAACTATTCTTACCTTTATTAGGGAACATAGATTACATATCTTACCTCTTTTCTTCAGAAACTTCCACTTTTACGTTTCTTAGAGCACAACGCGTTCAGATCTCACTTCTTTTCTTCAGATATGGCCTTCTCTTTTCAACACAGAGCTTTGCAGGTCAAGTAAAATACTGCGCACTAGGGCACAGATCCATGCACAGAGCTTCCACAGTTTCAGGACAAATATTTTCACAAAGATTCTTCTTCTTTAGTTCCCAACAATCACA
>ML815318.1:0-15998 GCA_009831015.1 Picea engelmannii
CTGATGCCCCTTCTAAGGGAGCGCTCTCCATTCTGGGTAAATTGTTAGCCCGGTGAGAAGAATAAGGGGAGAATCATTCGAATTTAGGAGGCGGTTTGAGCTTGAATTCTTGGTTTTGTCAAAAGATCTCTGATCCAAGGAGGAGGTTATCAACTGGTTCTAAACATAACTCAAGTGGTTAGGCTCCTCTCAACCTATATAAGCAAGCTCTATGGTGGTAGAGAAGGGGGAATCACACCAAACTTATGATCCCATAAGTGAGGAGGAGGAACTGAATATGTGAAACTTATGATCTTGGAGGAAACTTGCAGTCAGCCGAAGGAGAGAAATCATTGAAGCTGCTATCATCCAGGTTGTGGATCGTTTAGGCAAGGGTTAGACGAAGAGGACTTGATGAAGCTATCGCATTCGCATCTACGATTGTAAGTACTGCTGTCGTTATTCTCATTAATATGACACGCTTGGCCTGTTACTTTCTAGTTTGTGTCTGATGTTACATGAACTTATCATTCAGTGATAGATCTGTTTTCAAGCTAATGTCAATAGAGTAGGAAGTGGTCGTATCTTGTTTTTTCCACAGACCTCAGCGAGGAGCAAAGGATTGGAGCGCAACTCGGAGCGTGCAGGGACAAACGTCAGTTAAGAGGTATCTCTGTTACTCTCCCTTCTCATGCATTAGGCTTAGATAGATTCGAAAGAAATTCAGTGTCCATGATAAGCACTTTTCTATCTAGGGTTAAGGTCAAGCCTTAGAGGTCGATCTACTTGTCCGCAGGCAGATTTTCCTACAACAGAAACCATCGAGAAAGAGCCACCAAGGAAACCCCAAATTAGATCAAGATTAAGTCGAAGAGGCGAGGCCGAAAAGATCCACCCCACCATATCCGTCGCAAACTGGACCAAAAATTTGTGCAAGAGACACCATAACATCCCATTGGGTCGGAGCTAACAATGCAAATACGCAACAACCACCAGCCAATACCATGAAAATGCAGAGGAAGTGTCGTCTGGATGAGGAAAAAGGCGACAGAAGTAAGGAAAATTGGCTAAGGAAGATACCCTAGCCGCCCCAAGAACCAACGGGAGGAGCCCCAGAATATTCAGAAATTGCTGGAGCGACAACAGACTTCCTTGAACCACATGCAACAACCCATTCATGGCTTCCTCCACGCCCAAGCCCTACATCACCGATCTGTGCAGACGTCGGCAGAAAAGAATGGTGTAGAGCGACGACTAGGGTAGAACCCTAGGTACACTTTGTTTCCTCGTTCATTGTTGCAATAACAAAACTACATGCACAATTCAAGGATCAGATAGAAAGCGAGTGAAGTGCCATCGAGAAAAATAAATCTCAACAGATCCAAAAATATCTCCATTGCATCTTTTAGTTTTAATTGTATTCTATTTTGAGAACGAAGAATGTGGAATGTCTAACTACTTCTGGTTAAGACATTTTTGTATAAATAAATAGATCAAATATCTATTCGAGGCTTCTTCTGGTTGAATGTAAAAGAGAACTTACTGAATATCAATTAGAAAGAGAAGACAAAGATTCTGCGTCTCATTTCCTTGAGTTATGTGTTTTCTGTGTATTAACATTTCATAATCTTATTTTCTTCACTCCATGGCCCTTGAAGATTGAAAGACTACAATTTAGTAACACATCTACTGTGGTTTATATATTGGAAGTTTGTTTAGTTGCAGCTTTTCCTCTGTTATTACTGTGAGTAAAACAAGACATGTATCTGTGTAAGTGTCCTCATTTTAAATCATCTATCAAAGGACTCCTTCTTCATAATTCTTATATTGTAGATAAGGTAAGATTTATATGTATTTGATACCTTACTTTATTTTGACAGTCTTTGTTAATCAATTCTACTTTTCATATGATCAAAATTTATAAAGACTCAAAGAAAGAGATATTGCCTCTGTGTTTTCTAATCATTAAAATTCATTTGAAGTTTCATCTTAAAACTAAAGGTATAAAAGCATTACAAAAACAATTCTCTTAAATCTTTGGATGCCTGACATGATTCTGTGAGCCTAGATTAAATCCCAGGAACAACATCTTTTTGGCGTTGTTGCTGGGCATAGAGAAACACAACTTTTTCCCCTAGGAATACAACAAAGTTTAAGTTTCAATTTTTGACGGTGAACAAGAATTGGACACAAGGATAAGGATCTATTTCATTTTTTCACCTGGAAACTCCATTTTGGAAAAACTGGCAACCAGACGGAAATATACCAGGAAAAACCCAGACGACAAGCAGACTATGCCAGTTTCGGATCCCGAAAATCTACTGAAAACCAAAGGATATATATGGGAAACATCTACATCAATAGGTAAGATATATAAACCTAAGGTTACTCAAGTTAATGTTAAGATTCCAACAGAAGAAGTAAGTTTACTTAGTTCTAAAGAAAAACATCAAAAACATCATTCTGTAGAAGCCTCAACTAGTAATCCTGAAGTTAAGTTAGAAAATCCAGAAGAGATAATTCCCAAAGTAAAATTGTATGATATAAAGGGAAAAAATTTCGAGACTACTCCTATTTCTTTGATAAACACTTTTACCAATGAGAATAAAGAATCTTCTTCAATTCTCAATACCGTCTATAAGCCACTGATTCTTAGTCTTCCTGAAGTAAAAGTTTATGTCTTTAAAAATCCCGAAGATCATCCTTTATACTCAGGCTCATCTCTTATTGCTTCCTCCATTTATCCATCTATCCGATCTAAAAGACCAAGTTCAAGTGCCAATTTTCTAGCTGATTTTGATTTTACATCCCTCTCACGAGATCCATCACCTTTTGATTATCTAGCAGAACTCCAATCTCACCTTCCTGAAGAAATTAAAGATCTAGTACATCGGTCTTTTGAAATCTTTGATAATCTGCAGCATAGCCCTAGTATCTCTTCTCCTAAACTTTCAATGGCTGGTGTTGGAGGTGCAGGAGGTGGTGGGGCCGATGGACATATAAATCCACCACCACCTCCTCTAAGGTTTTTTCCAAAGTCTCTACTAGATATGCTCCCTTAGCCCTTCTTGTTGTTCTACATAATCTACCTGATAATTATATGAAGAGTCTACCTAAATTTATGGGAAAGGGGGATTTAACAACCACAGATCATATATCATTTTTCGATCAATTTGTTGATATTCTCGGTGTTGAGCATAAAGACATTTACATGAGACTGCTCGAAAAAATTTTGAGGAACAAGTTAGAACTTGGTTAGGGGACTTCCTGCAAATTCTATACCATCATATGATGATTTAGAGACTTCTTTCTTAAGACAATGGGGTGAGAAAAAAAACCATTTATATTACTTAACTGAATTCATAGCTTTAAGGAAGAAAACATTTGAAACCGTTTTAGAATTTATCCAAAGATTCAATAAAATTTATAGCGAAATCCCAGCCGAAGTAAAACCTTCCCAACCAGCTGCTAAAGTTACTTTTGCAGGGGATTTTGATTTAGATTTCGCTTTACTTTTAAGGGAAAGAAGAGCCACAACTTTAGCTGGAATGGAAGATGATGCTAGCGAAATTGAATCAAATATGATGGCATCAAGAAAATTGAAAACAAAGGTTGAAAAGGGAATAAGAGAACCTAGAAGGTTTAGAGAACAAGCAAAACCCCCCAGTTCTGGAAAAAACACACAAGAAGAAAAGATGGATGAAATGGCTAAGATCATTAAAGATTTATCAAACGAAATTTCCAGGATGGAAATTGAGAAACCCAAACCTGATCCATATGTTAGAAATCAAAACCAATTTAGGAGAAACCTTAATAGAAACCCTTAGATTCAACAAAGGCAAATCAAGAATGAGGAAAAAAAGATTCAGGTTCCTTTTAAAACAAAAAATCCTATACAGGGAGATGATGTTCAAGATTATGATGAATTAGATGAGGATATAAACAATCTTAGTGATGATGTTGTTGAACCTCATTTAACTAAACAAGATTATGAAAAATATTTAGATCTTGGATCATTATTTGATGACCAAAATATCAATAACTTGGGAGGCTCTACAACTCAATATAAAGATCTTGTTGATTCAATAATGGATGAGCTTCAAAATAAATATGATTTGAGGCCAAGAGAAAAGAATTCCACCACCAATCCACTAAAAAAAATCTTGTCACAGAATAAAGCAAATGAAGCAGTGGTTTCAAAATCACCTATTGAAGTACAACCTGCTCAAATAAAGGAAGTTGAAACTAAAGCAACACAAACTAAAAAGTTAGAGAACAAAGAAGATGAAGTTCATACCAAAGAACTAGAAAAGTCTGTTGGTATCTTCAATCTTGAGAATTAATTGAATAAGATTAAAATTCTAGTTCCTCTGGTTGAACTTGCTAGAAATTCGGTTTAGAAGAAGCAGATTTCAAAGGTAATTAATTTTTCAGATGCATAATGCCAAGCTGATGTTATTAACTTGCAAGATGAGAAACCAATGATTATGTTTGTAACACATATTGAAAACGATAAAGACTCAGTTTCTCCATTTATATCACTCTTACTATGCATGATCATTTGTTACACAATTGCATGTTAGATTCAGGTGCTTCACATAATTTGATGCCGAAAATAATAATGGAAAAATTGGACTTACAAATTACTAGACCGTATCAAGATTTATACTCTTTTGACTCCATAAAGGTTAAGTGTCTGGGTATGATTAAAGATACAGTTGTAAAGCTGGCTCAAATTCCAGTAAAAAGTATTCTTATGGATGTAGTGGTAGTTTATGTTCTTGGAAAATATGGCACGCTTTGATCAAGATCTTGGGGTGCAAAGTTAGGAGGATTAGTTCAGTTGGACATGACATATGCTACTATTTCGATTTTTGGTGGACAATTTACCAGATTGTACAAATAAAACTATATTGGTCTATACAATAATTGATCCTCAAAACCCAAATAATTATCTAGACTATGTTGCTAATCAAGATTTAGGAAATTGTATTTTATCCATAGATAACGATTTTCAAGAATGTACAGAAAATGAAAATACAAAAATAGAACTTCCAAAGAAAAATGTAAATATTAGAGATGGGATGTGGAAAATGTTCTTCGATGATGCTTCATCTTGGGAAGGAGTAGGAGCCAGAGTACTATTTTTGGCACCAAGTGATGAGTATTAAATCCCTTTTTCTTATAGATTGCAATGGGACATTGATTACACAAATAATGTTTGCGAATACAAAGCTTTAATTTTAGGATTAGAAGCTGCTAGAAAATTAAAAATTCAACATTTGATAGTTTATGGGGATGATAAACTTATTGTAAAACAAATTAAGCAACAATATCAAGCTAAACATCCAAGAATGAGGTCTTATAGAAATTGCACATGGGATCCGATAGAAATTTTTTTCTTATCATTCAACATTCATGTTATTCCTAGATTGCATAATCAACAAGCAGATTCCTTAGCTAAAGCTGAAACTAACTTCATACCACCTATTGTTTTGAAATTAAAGTATCACATTGACATGCGACATAAACCTTCAATTCCAAACAATGTTCACTATTGGAAAATTTTCGAAGATGATGAACAAATAAAACAATTTCTGGAAATGGTAGATGAAATTTCTGAGATACACATAGATCAGGAAAATCAAAATGATCCAGTTTGGATTATGAAAGAAGGAGAAATTCCAAAGAGATTCAAAGATAGAATCACAAATCATAGAATACTCTTGCTCAAGAATAATCAAATTCCCAAGGGTCTTATTCCATTAGAAAGATCGTTTGACCAAAATGATATACGTTTAAAATCTACCTTGCAGCCTCAACTCGCAGAGGTTGAAGATTGTAATGTGGGATCAAATGAATATCCAAAAATGGTCAAATTGTCTAAATATCTTCCAACTGATCTAACAAGTAAATATGTTGAATTACTCAAAGAATATAAAGATGTTTTTTCATGGACCTATGAAGACTTAAAAACTTATGATACTTATGTTATCGAGCATAATATTCCATTAAAACTAGGTATTAAGCCTTTCAAGAAAAAACTTAGACAAATAAATCCAATTCTCTTGCTGATAATATAAAGGGAGGTCAAAAAGCTTCTTGATGCAAAAATCATCGTACCTCTTAGATACTCTAAATGGGTAGCCAATTTGGCCCCTGTCAGAAAGAAGAATGGAGAGATAAGATTGTGTGCTGATTTTGTAAATCTGAATCGATATTCTTTAAAGGACAATTACCCCATCCCTAAAATGGATCATGTTCTAGAAAAAGTGGTTCGGGCAAATAGGATTTCTATGATTGATGTATTTTTGGGGTATAATCAAATAGTTGTCCATGAAAATGATAGAGAAAAAACAACATTTACTACTCCATGGGGAACCTTTATGTATGACAAATTTCCTTTTGGATTGATGAATGCAGGTGCAACTTTTCAAAGAACAATGGATATAACATTTGTTGGTGAAAAAGATAAATTCATTGTTATTTATCTAGATGATCTAACAATCTTTTCTAACTCTGATAGATAACATTTGGTACATCTCAGAAAAACATTTGACAAATGCAGAAAATTTGGTTTGTCTTTAAACCCTAAGAAAACTAATTTTTCCATGGAAGAAGGTAAGCTCTTAGTACATATCGCATTGAAAGATGCAATCAAAGTATATCCAAAAAGAGTTTAAGCTATTGATCGAATCAATATTCCTAGAAATAAAACAAAGATTCAATCATTTTTAGGAAGAATTAATTTCTTGAGGAGATTTATTCCCAATTTTGCTGAATTTATCAAATTGATCATAGATATGTTGAAGAAGGATAATGAGGTGAAATGGACCACGAAAGCTAAGGCATCCTTCCAACGAGTCAAGAAAGTTACAGGAGAAGCACCAGTACTGGTAAGTCCTAATTACACAAAGGAGTTTTTAATCTTCTCCTTTATATCTAAATATACTGTTGCAACAATGCTTGTAATAAACCCAACCCCTAAATACCCTTTCTAGGGAGGGGGCATCATATTTTCGCTTTCCCTGGTTCATTTTTAAGTCCCTTACTTAACAAAAACTCTCTTAATCATCTTCCCTGAAACTTACATCTCTCACTATGCGCTTGAACCAACTAGCGGGGTCCTCCTCGTGACCTTGGGCTGAAAACCGGGAGCTAAGAGCCCGCGTTAACAAAGGTATCGACACTTCGGAGTTTACCAGACTTTGGGAGTTCCAAAGTGTTTTCAAATTCCCAGATCATGGAACAATGGAGGGGATCAACGGTCCATGGCCTCCGTCGAGATCTATGGTTAAAAATGGGGCTTTGGCGATTGACTCCGAACATTCCTATATCCTAATCCCCAAAGTCCCATAATCTTGCCACGTGCCCCTATCCATTTGGCGTTCAACGTTCGGTGATCAAATATCATCATTGGACTTTCGACCTTCGATGATCGATGATTTACGTCGAACGTTCGTATATGGTACTATACCCTAAATATTCTGAATTCCTGCCACATGACTTTGGTATTTTGAAGGTCAACATTCAACGATTTCTGTTGGACATTCTTATATTGTACCATGCCCCATATCTTCCGAACTCCCAAAGCTATCCAAACTCTCGGAGTCCCGGACACGTCACCAACCATGTTAGCTAGGCGACCACGAACCAGGAACTGACACGTGGCGAGGGTCAAAGGGTGACACGTGTCCTCAATAGGGGGTGACATGTGTCATGCTCTAACATGCATAATGGGTATGTGAATCATCCAAAGAATTGTTACACATGGCACGCGTAAAGCGAGTGCACGTCACCCAGGATGACGTTAGTGAGCCATGTCATCATATACTGATAACTCCTCAGTCCTTCAATATAATGGTCTGCAAGATTCCACATAGATCCATAGATCTACAGTTCTCATTACTTCGCGGCTCCGACTTTAGAGCTTACCCAATCCTCTCGACGTAAATCCCCCAAAGATCTAAGTCTATGGACTATCGGATCTTGCACCACATGTACTTTTCGACCAATGGTAGATATTTACTTTGGAGTTCATGAATTCGTCAGTTCTCACTCCTTGAAAACCCTTGGCCAAATTCCTCTAGAGTACGAAGTCTCTGGACCACGGGATCGCATGCCACATACCCATTCATCCAACGGTCCTTGTCACTTTGACAGTTCAACATTCGGGAGTTCGACGTGTATCTCTCAAATTTCATTCCGGACCACGCCGATGTTAGAAATTGCTCGTTTAACCATAGACAATATAACAATATTTTCACCCAACCATAGGCTGAAGCCACCCCCAAGCACCTTAACCTTGACAGAAAATAATTTCGGAAGAAAACCCTAGGCCTAATAACCAATCAAGGTAGCGTATCACTCTGTAGAGTTAGCATACCAATCATAAATTCCAAACCATAACCAAGAGAGAGTCCAAGCCTAAAACCGAAAATACAGGTAGCAGTAGCTGCAACTACAACTACTCTCCATACTTGCGCACTTATTGAATTTCTATAGTGCGCACTAGATTTCTTCAGTTGCGAGTTGTATCTTTCAAATGAGCTCCGGCATTATGTATTTATACTACTCCTCCTTAGCTGTCTGGGCCGACTTGTCATTCTGGAGGCTAAAAACTCAATATTAGATATTTCCTTTAGCCGACTTGTCTTCTAGGGTTATTTCCAACACTTTAAGGTTTCTTCTAGCTTCACAAAATATTCTATTCTTGTCAGGGTTACACTTGGAGGTTAATACCTCCTGTAGATACCATAATATCAACACTCCCTCCTAGCTAGGGAGGTATTGAAAGCAATGGTATTGAGCACAAACTTACCATTCAACCGGTAGCATCATCGTAGCCACCCATGCTATCTCATGATTAGATCACAAGCACCATCGTCACTATCAGTATCATCTGATAGCATCAATTGCATCATCTCTTGAAGGCATACTCCATTTGAGTAATCAGGAATGAAGTTGAATAAGTCACTCACTCCACAGAGTGATACAAGAACCATTCTTCTAATCTGGAAATATGTCCTAGAAGAATAACTATTCCAACAGATGTTGGAAGCCGTGCCATGGGCTACCGGGACTATTCTTCTAATCCAGACATACGTCCTAGAAGAATAAATGTCCTGGACCATTTTCCGTCTAGAGAATGTTTGTCCACCAAAACACTGACTATCCATCTAGCTGATAATCATTTCCAACACTACTAATAGTCTACATGGAAATCATAACAATGCCATTTAATAGAACACCACTGTTTATCCATAGTAGTACAAAAATACTATCCAGTGGTACACAACCACACCGAGTAGCACATGACTACTTAATCAGTGACACATAGTCACAACTAGTGGAACACATCCATCACAGTAGCATACATCTATTGTCCAAAGACATACAGTCTCCATAGAAATCATATCACATGATATCAACCTGCATAAAACAATATCATGATATAAACTGAGTCATCTAAGCCATTCTTCCACTCACATCTGTGAGATCTGGAAGAGCATTTGCCCTCAGAAGGTAAAACATCAGCCATGGGATATCTGGACTATTCTTCTAAAGCATGGAAGAATAAATGTTCCTGATTTCTGAGCCTGGGCCATTCCTCCGACACTAGTCATAGTGCAACCTGGAGAGAATGAGTCTGCCCTAGGGAATGCCTGTCCTTGATTGTTGAACCTAGAACATTCCTCCCACACTAATCATAGTGCAACCTAGATGGAATGAGTTTTCCATAGGGAATGACTATCTGGACCATTTCCTAATGGAAATGAATGTCCTGCACCAACCTCCAAAACATACCATTCTTCGAAATTGCTCACAACTGTGAACTTCGAAAGAATGACTGCCTAGCGAAGCAGCTCATTTTACTTGACCACTACGCAGAGTGAATGCCAAGAATAATGACTGTCCTAGACCATTCCCCCACACTGGCCACAAGAGGAATCATTGTCTATGGTACATCAACAATCTATCGAACCATTTTCATTACGAAAATGATTGTCCAATCTGGACCATTTTCCGAATTGGAAAATTCCTGTATGTCACCACTTTCTGAACTGGAAAGGAACTGCTCATCCTGAACCATTTTTCGAACTGAAAAATGACTGCCCATAAATCAATAGAACATCAATGCTCCCTCCCAACTTGGGAGTAATCTCTTCCTTTCAATAAGGAAGTTGTCTCCATGAGCCCGAGCTTGTTTCTTAAGTACGCAAACGTTTTCATCTTGGACAGAGGTTTTACCAAAATATCTACTATCTACTCATATGTGGAGATATATTGGAGAACCACTTCTCTTTTCTGGACTTCATCACGAAGAATTTAATGCTCGATCTTAATGTACTTCTGTTTGTCATGGAACACTGGTTTTCTCTAAAGGCTTCATACAGCTCTGATCATTATAATATATCATGGTCGAATTCAACACCTATGTTTCCTACTAGCTCATGAAATCGTGGCAAGGCTCAAACTGAAACACATCCAATTAACACTTTTTCTGTCATCATGAGAGTTTTCCATGGATTAGCAATCAATCATCCCAGACTTCTGAGTAACTATTCTGATACACTATCTCTGTCATAGAAATTTTTCACCATGCTTTTGCTGTATATGAGATATTTTACATCAAGTTGTTTGAATCCATACAAAGTCTTCTTATATCTACATACATGGGTCTCTTTCTGGTATAGGCTTCTTTCTCACTTGCTTTATTGGGAAGAACAGTCTTTTACATGTAAATTCCAATCCATGGATACTACAAGAGGTATATCTGGAACAAGATGTTGTCATAGTCTTCTCCCTCCTTCTGGAAGAACCTCTAAATTTTGTAATGCTTCCATTCATAAGTCTTTTTCACCCTGTTCTTTATCATAACTTCCATTTCTTCCGCTTGATTGCTTCTTAGTGAGTTCAAACCAAGCTAGTAGTCTTGTGATTCTCGGTATAATAGCTGGTTGTTCTGGCTTTTCTTTCTTTCTTGGAATCTTCATGTTCTTCCTCATGTCTCTCTTTAGCTCTTGAGTCCATGAATCTTCTATAGATTTCATGCCTTGAAGATTCCAACTTCTTCCTTTCATCATAGGATCATGGATGTAGATGGAAAACCAGAATACTTTAAGGCTTCTTTTCGAAGAAGACTTTTTCTAGAGTCAAATTGAACATATGTTGCTTTTCATGGCTGCTACTTTCAATGGGAACATGGATAGATACTTCATAATCCTCAATGGATCATATTATTTAGGATTAGCTCCCTCCTAATCTTTTCTTCATGCATGAATGCATGCTCTTCTTTTGGAATTCTGTAACCATCTCCCTCCATCTAAGATAGTCCACTCTTTCATCTGCATTCTTATTGCCTTCTGCAAGGTGTCACAAGTCTTTTTCTAATTTCCTCTTGGTTGCTGATTTTTTTTTTTGACTTCTTCTGGGTCTCTTCAGGTTTGATTCTGATTTTGGCTTATCTAGAAGTTGTTACTTATATAATAGCTTCTAGATGAATTGTTACCAAAGATTGCCAACATACTTCATCTTTTCATGTGTATTGCTTTACTTGTAGTCATCGTAATAACAATCCTTATCCTTTTATTCTTCCATAGGTATTGTTTCCCTTGAACATATTTTCTTCTAAGAAATAGATATACATGATATGTACAGGAACTATGTAAACATGGTATATACAAGAGCTTTGAAGAATATTGTTACCTTGACTTATAAGAAGAAGTTTGTTTTATCTTGCTTGACTTTCTTTGAGGGTTCCCTTTCTTCAACAATTGTTGCTTCGTCTGTTTACTTCCTTTTCTTTAACTCAGGATAGTGGTTCCTGTAGTGACCATATTTTCGAAAATTGAAGCATTGTATCTTTGACATATCCTTTTCTTGATATGGTTTCTTCCTTGAGCCAAACTTCTTCTTGCTCCCGAAATTCTTGAACTTTGTTGTAAAAGCTTGATCATCGTATTCCTTTTGGGATTTCTCTTTTGCGTTAATACTTGATTCTTCTTGTGCAGAAAGTCCAAAGTTATTCAAAAGTGGGATACTCCTTTCTTGTGTTCATGCTTGCAGAAAATGCATCCCCTGTCTTGGGAATACCATTGAGTACTATATTTACCAGTTCCTTTTCTGAAATGATTTGTTCAATAGCTTGCAGTTGATCTCTTAACTGAGAGATTCTCACAAGGTATGATGTTATGATGTCATAATCATTTATTTTCATGTCACAAAGCTCATTGTTCAGACTCATTACTTGTCTAATGTTTCTGACTGAGAAGAGGTTAGTTAGGGCATCGTACATCATACATCGTACATATGAAAAGAGGTTAGTTGATACCCTTGGATTCCCAGATCGGTGACCATTGTCGATTTGTGACTTCGACCTTTGGCTACTTTCTAGAATTGTGGAGTCACAAGTCCTGAAGTCCTAAAGCCGAAATGGCTAGCTCCTTTTGGGCTAGTGTAGGGTTCCTAGGCCCTAGTCACATGGATACTTTGGAAATTCTAGGGGCCAAGCGCTAAACCTTTACCAACAATTAGGTTAAGGACATGGGCATGAGCCCTCGATCATATGGATGGTTAGTCTGAAGGCGTTATAGCAATATTTTCCTCACCCTATGCAATCTTCCACATAAGGCCTTTTTCCATTTCCCTATGCAGACTTTTCATCCCTTTTTGCAAATCCCAGAGCTAAATATACATGTTTTCCACATATACACACCTTGCCTACTATACATCATGCGTATACGTAGGTTTCACCACTACAACCCACATACATGGGGATTTGTGCCCAGAAATGAAAAATGGTGTCAGGTTTCCATGTCACGACCGGAGATGAATGATCCTTGGCCTTCAATATACTGGAAATGTTCCGACTTGACTCTTTAGTTCCATTTGAAGGCTATAAATGGGCCAATTCTGAGCAATCAAAAAGAGGAGAAAGAATTCAACTTCGAGAGAAAAGTTACTTTGGAGGAATTATTCACTTCACATTGAGTTTGCATCCCTTTGTCCTTTAAGTCTGAACACAATGTTCAACCCACAAGCTCTTCACTTATTGATTGAGAATTTCATTGACTCTTTAAGTCTTAACACAGTGTTCAACCCCCAAGATCTTCCCAAATATTTCTATAACAGATGCCCCCTAATGTGTGAGGTCAGAGGAGTATCTGCGATGGCCGAAGTACATTATAAAAACCTAGAAGTGGAGTGATGGGGAACCAACTAGAAGAACTAGTTGCTTATTACATTCTGCACTTACTTTGCATACATGGCTGACAATTTGATTTACACTGCATACCCATGTGAAAATATACCAAACAAATGTCCATGGCCATGAATATGCAAGTACAAATGCGGTTACATGCCAAAGGTTGTCATAGTCACGAACAAGGCCTAATAGAACCAGTCTCAAAATCAATTTGAAGATATCTGTATACCATGGAGTACAATCTGATCTCCCATAATCACTGAAGTCATATAGGTAATGGTCCAATGAAAAGGAATCAACATCTCAGGAAAGCTGTGGCCACATACTGATGTTTTCAAGTCTTCTACACAATCCGCCAAAGGTGAAAGTCTACATCATGTGAATAAAGGAGTTGAGTTCGAACACAATGAGACATCGTTTTATTACCGATCATTGAGGTATGTCATTAACAAACACGAGACAACCTATTGATAATTATAGTAGGTATCAAGGGATCGAGTACATTCTTAAAAGTGTGA
Source organism: Picea engelmannii (assembly GCA_009831015.1). NCBI lineage: Eukaryota > Viridiplantae > Streptophyta > Pinopsida > Pinales > Pinaceae > Picea > Picea engelmannii. The sequence continues at coordinate 13,705 of ML815318.1, forward strand.
ATAAAGGAGTCGGGGTCAAACACTTGAAGAATCCATCTATCAAGAGAAATTGATGTATTCCAAACTATCGAAGGTGAGAGAACCTGCCACTAATGACTGCAAGCCTCAAGGTACTCATAGGACTCTAGGTCTCGTTTCCAGAATAAATGAGATGAATTCGATGGAAGAAGACCCACTAAAAGGAGAGCAATAAGGCATCTCTCATCATTTATCATGAGGTACTAAGTAGGAGCTTCATGATTTGGAGGAAATCAGGCGAAGAACATGTTCACAAACCAATGACCTTGTGCATCTTTTGGGTGTGCCAAGTGCAAGAGGTACATGAAAAAGACCCTCTGAATAGCGACCAATGAGGAAAACTGTTGACAAAGGTGAGGAAACCACCAATAAGGCTAATGACATCCAATACACTGCACGAATCTGAGTGTGTGAATAGATGTCTTGTCGTCGAACACAAGGGAAACCACCCAATCAACGACCAATGATGAAATGTGTTAAGCCTTAAATAATGGCTCATTACCCCTTAATTGTTGCATATTACATTAGTAATGTTATTTTATTTATGTCGGCTTTAGTCCATTAGTTGTAATTATACCTCCTAGTCTCCTATATATACCAAGGAGACATTTTCATTTGGAATCATCTTGTAATTGAACATTTATGTGGGAATAAGGAGGTTGCCCCTTCAAAGAGGCTTATTATCTGAATTTCTCTCCTTTTCAAGGTGTTGAGTAATTATTCTGAGTTTTTTCTATGCTATATTGATATTAGGTTCCTAACATATGGTATCAGAGCTCAGGGTCTTGGGGTTTCGCTACTACATCTGAGACACCTTGGAATTTTCACTATAAACTTTTTTCTACAATGATTAAGAAGGAACAACTTGGGGGATATTTAGTAGATGGATGAAGGTACGTTGGGTTAAAATTTAAGCTCTTGAGGCCTTGTACTTTCAGAGATACAACCTTTCTAAGATAGGGTTCTGGAATCATCCTAAATTGAGACATTGCGTAATTTTTGCTTTATTTTTTTTTTTTTTTCTGTAACACTTCAGATCCTAAATTCTAGAGGATATTCACAGAAATTAGTAAGGTATATGTGGTAACAATTTTGGCTTTTGGGTCATCTTACAATTGTATATACACCCTGTTGAAAATAGGGTATTTGACTAGTTCTATTGACTAGTCTCAAGTAGGTGTTCTAGGTAAAAAAATCACAACTTCTTCCTAGAGTATCCAAATTGAGTGCGACTAGTTGCATTGGATAGTGGACAAACCATAGTACTTCTGGTAAGAGTTTCATAATTTTATATCAATTATTTTGTGCGGGGCACGCTATACAAGTGAGATCTCCTGGAAAGGAAAAAAATCAGCAAGTTGTGGGGAAGTTACCATAAATTCCACTTGGCACATCCAATTTTGATCAGATCTATGGCATTGCAGAGAAGAAATATTACAGACCTACAAAAAATAAAATTTCATACTCAGAAGGGCCGAAATTTTGGAGATGCAATAAAAGAAATATTGTCTAGCAGAACCACCTCAAAATCAAGGTTTAAAGTGATACTTGGCCAACATGCAACCAAAAAAGGGAACTTCTACACCAAATAAGCCCCCAGACAATCCTACTTGGACTCTTGATGAAGGTGAAGAAACATGTAGGGACATAACTGATTTACAAAAGAAGACAGTAACAAACAATGAACTACAAGATATGGAAGCTAAGTTGGAGGCAATAAATACTAAGATGGATGGTTTAAAAGAGGAGATCATGGAAGGATTGGAAAATTTCGTAATAGAGAGGACACCTGAAAGTGAAAATGTATTCCATGAAATTCATGATGAGGACACAAGGAAGGTGAATCAAGAATGGAGAAACTCCAACTTTGGGTTGAAGACCAACCACGTTCCTAAGATCGATATGAGGAAGTTTGATGGCAAGGACCCTATCACATGGATACTTCAGATGGAGCAATTCTTTGATCTACATAATGTGCCACATACACAAAAGGTACACATTGCTTCTTTATATTTAGAACCCAATCAATTTGTATGGTATCAATGGCTTTGTTCTCGCAAATCACTCGTCACTTGGACAATTTTCACGGAAGAAATGATAGCACACTATGAGGATAAAAGGAGCAATACCTTCTTTAGCCAATTGATAAATCTCAAGCAAAAGGGTTCAGTTACAGAGCACATTGAGAACTTCCAAAGATTGAATATAAAGGTAACATATATTCCAGATGAGCACTTGATTGATGTATTCATAGGAACTTTAAAGGATAACATTCA
>ML815318.1:16048-56462 GCA_009831015.1 Picea engelmannii
ATTGATAAATCTCAAGCAAAAGGGTTCAGTTACAGAGCACATTGAGAACTTCCAAAGATTGAATATAAAGGTAACATATATTCCAGATGAGCACTTGATTGATGTATTCATAGGAACTTTAAAGGATAACATTCAACATGAGGTTCGCCTTTGGGAACCTAAATCATTGGAGAATGCATTTAGGGTGGCAAGAAATGTTGAAATTAAAAATATAGCTATGGCTGCTAGAAGGACCAATCCTAACATCTATAGAGAGAATAATGCTCCTTCTTCTAAAACACCTCAACCTACAAGGTTGACACCTCAACAATGGGAGGAAATAAAAGCAAAAGGTTTACACTTTAATTGTGACAACAAGTACAGTAAGGGACATAAGTGTGGTGAGAAAAAAATATTCTACATATATTGTGAAGAGGAAGAAGAAGAAGAAGAAGAAGAAGAAGAAGAAGAACCATCTCAAGATGAAAACATAGAAGCAATTTCATTTGAAGAGTTGACTCCCATGATATCGTGTAATGCATTGGCTTGAATTAACACTCCTCAAACCATCAAGATCGAAGGATATATCAAAAAGAAAAAGGTAATAGTCCTAATTGATTATGGCAGTACTCATAATTTCATTCATTATAAATTAGCCAAAGCTCTCAATTGCTTTGTATATCCAGCACCAAAGTTTCAAGTAATGATTGCAGATGGAGGAACTATCAATTGCTCAAGAAAATGCAATAAGATCAATCTTACTATGGGGGAATATGTAATGAATAGTCCAATGATTGCTATACCCATGGGTGGTGCTGATGTTGTACTAGGAATCCAATGGTTACAAGCATTAGGAACAATGGCTTTTAATTTTCAAGAACTTTTCATGAAATTTTCACTGGAAGGAAAATAAATTGAGTTAAGAGGTATCACAGGGAAACCCGGTAAGGTGATAAGCTATAATAGCATGAAAAAATTATTGAAAAAGGGGAATTGAGGTGTTATTGCACAACTATGCTCGCTAGATGTTCAAACATCTAAGCCATCTATTCCTCTAGATATCCAAGGGATCATTGATAAGCATTCCAAAGTATTTGAAGATATTCCCAAAGGTCTTCCACCCACTCGAAATCATGATCATGATATTCACCTAATTCCCGAGAGTGCTCCTCCTAACATCAGGCCATACAGATACCCTTATGTCCAAAATAGTGAAATTGAACGCATGGTTGAAGAAATGTTAGAGGATGGCATTATTAGACCTAGCCAAAGTTCTTACTCTGCATCGGTGGTAATGGTATTCAAGAAAGATGGCTCATGGCGTATGTGTCTATATTATATAGATCTCACCAATATCACTATTAAAGATAATTTTCCCATTCCTGTCATTGATGAATTGTTAGGTGAACTACAAAGAACAATCTATTTCACAAAGTTGGATCTTCGTTCTGGGTATCATCAGAATAGAATGAAGGAAGAAGATATCCCAAAAACAACATTCCGAACTCATGAAGGCCATTATGAATTTTTGGTCATGCCTTTTGGCCTTACAAATTCACCTTCTACATGCATCGGAAAATGGAATTGGTGCTGTCCTAATGCAAGAAGGAAGGCCCCTAGCTTTTGAAAGTCGAACACTCAATGGAAAGGACTTACACAAACCCATTTATGAGAAGGAAATGATGGCAATACTACATGCATTGAAGAAATAACGTCCTTACCTAATAGGTGGGAACTTCAATGTCAAAACAGATCATGATAGTCTTTAATACTTCTTGGAACAAAGACTATCTTCAAAAGAACAACAAAAATGGGTAACCAAGATATTGGGTTATGATTTTGAAATCGTTTATAAAAAGGGAAGCAAAATGTTGTGGAAGATGCACTCTCAAGGAAGGATGAAGATGTTAAGGCCTTTCTCTATGCTATCTCAATCATCCAACCTAATTGGATAATAGAAGCAAGGGATGAATGGAAGAATGATGAAAAAGTGTGGACTCTCAATCAAAGGTTGCAACAGGATTCCAGTACATCAGATACATTTACATGGAAAAATGATTCACTATGGTACATAGATCGCTTATATTTATGTAAGAATTCCCAACTCAAACAAAAGGTACTATCGGAATTGCACATCTCTCCAGTAGGAGGGCACTCAGGATTTTAAAAAACCTACCATAGGGTCAAGAAGGATTTTTTTTGGGATGGCCTTAAAACTGATGTTCAAAGGTTTGTGGCAGAATGTTTGGTTTTCCAATAAAATAAGGTGGAAAAAATTAAGACCCTAGGTCTTTTGCAACCATTAACCATCCCAAGTCATCACTGGGAGGAGGTATCCATGGATTTCATCACAAGGTTACCGAAGTCTGAAGGAATGAATGCCATCATGGTGATTGTTGATATATTGACCAAGTACACACACTTTTGTGCACTCTCTCATCCCTTCAAATCTAGTGCAGTTGCCACTGCATTCACGAAGACAGTTCAAAAGCTACATGGCAGCCCAAAGATTATTGTAAGTGACAAAGATCCCATCTTCACTGGACATTTTTGGACAAAATTATTTTCTTGTTTGGGTACTCAATTGGCTCATAGCTCATCCTATCATCCTCAATCTGATGGACAAACCAAGATGGTGAACAAATGTCTGGAAGGCTACCTTCATTGCTTTGTCTTTGATAAAGAAACACAATGGTTCAAATGGTTACCCTTGTTAGAATGGTGGTATAACACTTCCTTTCACATTGGAACAAAAATGACACCATTTATGGCATTCTATGGATACCACCCTCCTTCCATCACTTCTTCTCTAAAAGAAAAATCTAAGGTTCAAGCAGTGGAAGATCACATCGAGCATCAACAACAAGTTCTCCAAATATTAAAGGACAACCTGACCATGGCACATAATCACATGAAACAACAAGCAGATCAACACCATAGTGAAATAAGTTTTGAAGTAGGGTATTGGGTGTTTTTAAGACTACAACCATACAAACAGATGTCCCTCAAGCAAGCCAAGAAGGATAATAAATTATCACCAAAGTACTATGGCCCTTATAAGGTGTTGCAAAAGATTAGTACTATGGCATACAAATTGGATTTGCCCGCATCTTCACGAGTACACCTAGTTTTCCATGTTTCATGCTTAAAGAAGGTTATAGGTGATAAGATCCCAGTTCAAACTATATTTCCAGAACTTGACGAGGAAGGAAAAATCATATTGGAGCCTGAAGCTATCACTGACACAAGAATTCGCCAGCTGAGGAATAGATCCATTTCAAAGTATCTCATTAAATGGAGAAAACTACTGGCTGAAGATTCCACTTGGGAAGATGAGTCTTTTATACAGAAGCATCCAGAGTTACTCAAGCATTTCAGACAACACTTGTCTTAAGGGGAGGGGCATGTTAAGCCCTAAATCATGGCTCATTACCCCTTAATTGGGGCATATTACATTAGTAATGTTATTTTATTTATGTTCGCTTTAGTCCATTAGTTGTAATTATATCTCCTAGTCTCCTATATATACCAAAGAGACATTTTCATTTGGAATCATCTTGTAATTGAACATTTATGTGGGCATAAGGAGGTTTCCCCCTCGAAGAGGCTTATTATCTGAATTTCTCTCTTTTTCAAGGCGTTGAGTACTTATTTTGAGGTTTTTCTATGCTATATTGATATTTGGTTCCTAACAAAATGTCAGCTATTGGGTTCAAGGTTACCTACCAATGATGAAAGTAGGACCAGGGTGCATGATAGGACTACAACATCATGTGATTCTAAGAAAAAATGAGGGTATGGTCGACATACAAAGTCAAGAGTTCTGAGAAATGGCCAAAACAGGTTGATAAACTTCCTTTGAACAAGAGCATTAGACATATGGAAGACTCCAACATCATAGACTCAATGATGAGACCATGAGATGCAGGAGGCATCAATCAAGGCCTCAGGAGATAAATTTTGAAACCAACGTACCTTGATCCATCTACTAAATACCCTCCAAGCAGTTCCTTCTGAAACATTGTAGAAAAAAATTTATGGCGAAAATTCCACGGTGTCTCTGATGTAGCAGCGAAACCCCAAGACCTTGAGCTCTGATACCATATGTTAAGAACCAAACCTCAATATAGCATGGAAAAACCTCAGGAAAAGCACTCAACGCCTTGAAACAGATATAATTTCAGATAATAAGCCTCTTCGAGGGGGCAACCTCCTTTTACCCCACTTAAATGTTCAAGTACAAGATGATTCAAAATGAAAATGTCTCCTTGGTATATATAGGAGACTAGGAGGTATAATTACAACTAATGGACTAAAGCCGACATAAATAAAATAACATTACTAATATAATATGCCCCAATTAAGGGGTAATGAGCCAACATTAGGGCTTAACACATTTTTAATTTAGGTTTCAAAAATTGAGTTAATTAAGGCACAAATTGAGTATTTCGGTGTACCTGAGCTACCATTCATGTACTCAGCTCTATACGCGACTATGAATGTTGCATCCCACGTACAAGTCCATAAACAAGGTTTTCTATGGTTGCTAACTCAAAATTTGATTTTTATCTCGTAGGATGGTGCTAGAATGGAGGGAACGAGAACATGAGGAGGTAGATGTTGCTGTGGAAAGAGATCCGGGGGCCAAAATGGCCTTGAAAAGATGCGGATTGTACAAATTTTGGGCAATTAAAGGGATGAGGGCCCAGGTGAGGTTTCTTTAGTTGCTCATAGATTACTGGGATCCTGACAGTGAGAGCTTCAACCTCGATGGGCAACCATTGAGGATTTAAGTCGAGGATATATAATTTTTGACTGGGTTATCGCACCGAGGTGAGGTGGTGAAGCTCAAAGCTCAGGGAGGTGGGAGTGGTATGAAGATAAAGGAACACATAGATGCTCATTGTGTAGCAGGGATCGAGAAGGTCTAGAGTCAACTCCCCATCCAAGCGATAAACAATCTCAGCCTCATGATTGTTGTCCTTGTTTGGACTAGGATCACAAGATCGGCTTCATTGCACCGGACATTGAGGCCGCTCATGTTCTATTCTATAGAATGCTTGAGACCCATGATATACGATTGGTGTACCTCACTATTGGCTAATATGAAGAGCCAGTTGACAGAGTGCAAACAAGGTGACAAGAGGAACTTCGGGTTTGCCTCTATCTTGTGTAGTTTTTTCTTCAAGCGGGTTCCAGTTTTGGGAACTAGAGTCGAGATCATTCCTAGAGGACCTCACGATCTAGCCATGACACGGTGGACTGAGGTAATGAGATGACAGGGGGGAGGTAGGGTGCCCACACCCTACAACGATGATTTCTTTTACTGGTGGAGGCGACAGGTCATTTCTCTGGATGACTACCCCTATGCAGGGATCGACTTCCGAGGGGACCTTGACATGCCATTGCCACCAGGGACCGCCTACGAGGACATAGGTATGTCAAATGTTTTTAAATATTTCATTTTTTTGTATTTTTGTATGGTAAAACAAAAATATTTTTGGATGATGCTTAAGTACTAACTAGACACTTGTGTGACATATATGTAGGTCTGCGACGGCCGGATGGGCTTCCACGACATCGTTAGAGGCACCGGGGAGATGAGGCGGCTGGAGGAGAATCATAGAGAATCCTTCAAAATGTGCAGGGCATCTTGTCTTGTTTGACTCATAGGATTCCGATGGTTTAGGTAGAGGATCTGCCGAAGGCCATGCAACGACAAGTGGTTGGTGTGCCCAGAGCTTGGGTGTGACTCTTTCGGCGTCTCAAAAATGTTGTAGTTTGTTATCATGACACACATCTGACGCCACAAACGTAGATGTCATGGATTTTGTATTATTATTTGTATATGTGTATTGAGGGTGTTGGCCTCGATTTTGTATTATAAACATCATATTTTTTGAAATATATATAAAACAGGGATCTTCGGCTTTACTTATATTACAATGTGTACATTGATGAGATGGTTTTCTTTGCTTTAGTTATGTTACAAATGCCAATCTAAAACTAAATTAGCATAAGCATCAGATACATAATTAGAACTCCTAGGTATGTGATGATAAGTAATAAAATCAAATTGTTGTTCTAAAAGACGTACCCGTAGGAATCGTAGGAGTAAAGAAGGATCACGCATGCAGTAACTGTCGTTCAATTTACATACTACTAACTGGGAATCCAAGCGAACCTCTAAAGAGCGAATACCATGTGAGATATCATCGCACAAAATTTCTATAACATTGCTATATTCAACCACATTATTCGTGGATGGCCCTAGGCATACGCCACCTGAAGAAACCAATAGACCCTCGGATGAGTAGACCACCCAAGAGGTGGAAGAAAAGTTTCATGTATGATGACTAGCTTTGTCTGTGAATCCTAAGTAGACCGAAGACTCCATTGACATCTGCCAACCAAGGGAAAAATTGATAAGTAAGCTGAAGACAAAAAAAAGGGAAAAGATATATACACTAAATTACATTAGTATAAAAAGAGTTACGCCCAAGCTTGGGGCTCAAGCGTAATATATTTTCAAGTAGAGCCCATTCTTGGGCTCGACCAACATATTCCCTTCATAATAATCTAACTCATAGGCTCCTTTTTCTAAGACACATCACATGATATAGGGATCGTGCCACATGGGTTTAAACTTGCCTTCCCCTAACGGTTCTTTGGCTTGATCATGTAAAAGGACCAAGTCACCCTTAGCGTACAACTGAGGACAGACAAACTTATTGTACTAAACCTTGACATGTCTTTTATTCACCTCAATAGTCATAGAGGCATCTCAATGCTGCTCGTCGAGACTCTCTAGGTGTACAAGGCATCGCTCGAGATTGGAAGTGTCAGGGAGGAGTGCGACTGCCAACTTAAGAGAAAAGATTTTGCATTCAATAAGTAATATCGACTCCACACCATGTACTAACTGGAAAGGGGAAAATCCAGTGGCAGTCTTGACCGAGTTTCGGTATGCCCAAAGTGTGGGATATAACATAATATGCCAGTCAGATTTACTTTGGCTGACAGTTTTTTGCAAAATGATCTTGAGAGACTTGTTGATGGCCTCTACCTGTCCATTTGCCTAGGGATAGTAAGGGGAAGAATGATCATGCTTAAACCCCAACTTAGATGCTAGCTCTTCCATCATTTGATTCTGAAAGTGACTGCCATGATCAATGACAATCTCACTCGGGATACCGAATCTGGCAATAATTTGATTGAATATGAAGAAGGCGACAATATTCCCGTTGGATTTAACTGTAGGCATGGCTTCAGCCCAATTAGTAAAGTAGTTGATGACCACGATAATGTGTTGATTCCCCCCAACCGAAGTTGGGTTTCAATCCACAAAGTCCACCCCCCACTTGGTGAAGGGACCGACGGTAATGATTGGGTAAAGAGGGGCTGGATGTGAGGACATTTTCCTAGTGAACACCTGGCAGGGGTGACAGTTCTTAACTGCTTCAACAAAATCTTTAAAGATAGATGGATAGAAATAACCGGCTCGCAAAATTTTCTGGGATGTCGCAAGCCCGGATAGATGACCACCACAAGCCCCACTATGGATATCGTTTAGAATTGACTCGACTTCTTCGTGAGTTAAACAACGACGCAGGATATTGTCTATTCCTTGGAGATACAAAGTGTCGTCGACGATAGTGTAATTCTTAGCTTGGTATCGTACACACCATCGGTCATCTCGTGAGAGATGCTGAGGGAACCTCAAAGTTTGAAGATAGAGAACAATGTCCCCATACCAGAGGTCAGACGACGAGACAAGGAAAATGTGTTCGTCTACAAATGAATCAACATGGATAATATTCTCATCCAATCGTGGGAAGTCAGATATTAATTCCACAAAGACTAGTGATTTCTTGGATTTCACAGAAGCGAAATCGAGATCAAATTCTTGTAAAATGAAAATCCATTTATTATATTCCCCCCCTATGATATGCTTGGTAAGGACATATTGAAATGGATTGACATCGACAACCACTGTAGTCTTGCAAAGCAATATATAATGGTGTAAACATTGGATTGTGTGAACGATAGCCAAAGGTATCTTTTCAACATGAGAATAATTGAGTTCAGGACCAACTAAGTTTCAAATAAGATAGTAGACAACGTGCTTGCAGAGCTCATCATCCTCCTGAACCAAATCCATACCAATCATCTCCTCGGACATGGTGATATAAAGCAAGTAATCTCTATTGTAGTAAGGATACTTTAGCAAAGGCGTCGATACCAAGGCTTTCTTCAAAGCATCGAAGGACTCCTGGGCTCGCTCATCCCAAATAAAAGGGGTGTCCTTCTTCAAAATATGCATGAAACCCTTAGTGATATTGGCATATTTTACTATAAACAGACGTAAAAAGTTAGCTTTCCCCTGTAAACCTTGAAGTTATCGAATATCGCACGGGGGAGGAAACATAAGTATTGCCTCAACCTTTAACGAATCTACCATGATCCTGGTCTAGAAAACTAGAGATCCCAAAAGATGACTAGACCCAACGCAAAAGATGCACGTATTAGGGTTCAACCAGATTCTATAATGATGTCATCTTTCAAAAACTAGCTGAAGGTGCTTAGAGTGATCCACTCTCTTACGAGAGTGAGCAGGAAGATCGTTAAGATAAGCTTCGACTATATGCTTAATATTTTGGAATGCGACGGTCATATCATGTTGGAAGGTTGCTTCGACGTTTTTAAGGCCGAAAGACATCTTCCGGTATGCGAAAGTAGCCCAAGGAAAAATAAATGTTGTCTTGTGTTGATCCTCGGGTTTAATTTGAATTTGGTTATACTCTGAAAATCTGTCCATGAAAGAAAACACTTCGCTTCCTACACACTCGTCGAGAATTTGATCGATGAAAGGTGTTGGGAAATTGTCTTTAATACAAGCTTTATTTAGGTCACAAAAATCCATGCATACATGGATGGTTCCTTGCTTCTTATTCACAAGAATGAGATTGGATAACCATTCAGTCAAAGGAACCGGGTAGATAAATCCAGCATTAAGTATTTTCTCTACCTCTGCCTTAATAGCAGGGGCCTTCGGGGATTGAAAACTCTAAGATGTTGCTGAACAGACTTAGCATCCAGATAAGTTCTAATCTCATGCTTGACAATACGAGGGTCGATTCTTGGCATCTCTTCATATGACCAAGCAAATAAATCTTGGAATTCCTTTAAGAGTTCGGTGTAGATCAAGATTTCTTTTGGCAGACAATCCGCACCGATATGTATGTTTTTAATCTTTACAGGGTTACGAGAGATATTGATCGTGACAGTAGGAAAGTCATCTTGTTCGATTCTAGCAATCTCTGAGAGAAAATAAGAGTGATGATGCATATCATCCCAAAGTTTTTCAGAACCATTCATGGCTTCGATGATGGCTTCATTCAAGGGAAAAGTCTCATCGAGGTAGTCACGTGAGCAAGACAACGAAGTGGCCCACACAGGCTTAAGAACATGATCCTCCTCCTCCATTAGTGAGGTAATAGGATCGATATCGTTGGAAGAGTAAAAAACAACTTGATACACAATCTCCGCTTCCGATAGTGGCATAGCCATTCCAACATGCGACTGACCTTCACAAGACAAAGTCGAGGAAGGTAGGGTCCAAGGATCATTAAAATAGGAAGTGTGGAAAGGAATGGACCTCTCTGATGAAACGGGCCTACTGGACATGGTGTAAACATGGTGAATCGGTGCCATGAAGTAGAAGGTACCCATAAGGGATGAATATATTTCGACATCAATATTCTCAGTTGCCAGCTGAGACTTGCCGAACACAGGGATCGACAGTCCAACAAATTCATTGGGGCTAGCATACGCAAAGGATAATTGGTCGATCATCACAATCTTCCCATCATGAGGAAAACAAAGAGTACATAATAAAAATGATACGATGGCAATCATAGCATAAGTCCAATTGCGTCCTAGTAACAAGTTATAATCAAGAGGTGCATCAACTACCTCGACATCCACCTCTATCATCTTCCCACCTAGCTGGACCAAAAAGGCAGGAAGAATACCATGAGGGCGGAAGAAACGACCGTCAAAAGCAATCAACATCTTCGACGATTGAGAGAGAGTCGAGAGCTTTCCAACAGATTAGAGACATCACACATGTAGAGACACCTTCATAAACAACCGCATGTTTGATGGTATACTTTGAATACCCTACATGGATTTGGAATACCACATGGTAAGGCAAGCGAGGCTTCACATCTATGATGTCAAACTTGATAAATTTTGAGCCACTAGGGTCTAGAGATCCTAATGCAGATAACAAGTCATTCCTCTGTGAAGGACACGTCTGGAGTACCTCCAGAGCCGACATCGCACAAGGGGTTTGACCCAGATCCTCAACAATTATGTAATTCTGGGTGGTTCTAGCATTTGGATTGTGGGTAGAGCACTTGAGTACTTCTTTCAAAATACGAGGTGGTGACTCTGGTTTTTTGATCTGTAAAGTCATCTCTGAGGGAGGAGGAGGAGATTCTAAACCAGGTACAGTCTGTGAGGAACTGTAATCGCGAGACCAGGTGGCTACATTAACCTGAGAATTGACCATATTGATACACAAACGGTCACTGTCTTGTGACGGTGGGTTTTGATTCCCATTGACCACATTTCTAGCATTAGAGGAGCTTGAGGCCATGTGCTAGTTGTGTGGGAAAGGATTGGTCAGCATGACGGGTGGCATAGATAAGAGCCTCAAAACTTCTACAAGTTTGGGGCATAAATGAGTAAGATGATCATTTGTACAAAGCTTACAGGGAAATTTCACCTTACACCTTTATTTCTTTCCCTCTCCAACATTATTATTCATCTTCTCATTATTACCATTGTCCTTGGGTTTATTGTTATTTTTCCCACCCTTACGATTATTATTATGTCCTTTCTTTTTATTCCCGCCTGGTTGCTGGCTACCATTTGGGCTTGTCGACGATTGCACAGAATGTACATCCGTCGACTGAGTGGGATTGGAAGACACAGATGAAGCTGGCCCTCCTGTAGATTGGTTTAGAGACAACTCTTTCAAATGGCTTGTCACCGAGTCTGCGGATTTCACATTGGGGGAGCCTACAATGCCATCATCATAAGGTCCGAGGTTTTGTCTAGGGTCATAGTTTGAACTCAGTGTGTCCAAAAGAATGTGATATAACATCCCAGACTGAGCGTATATAAGATCTAACTGTTGGGCTTTGAAGATTGCTTCTTCCTCAGTTGTAACCCCAGATGTAGCAACGTCCTTCGAGATAGGAGGCTGCAAATACTTAAGGAACCATTCTAAAAGAAAGGCCAGGGGTATGGAGGTCTTAATTAACCTCTTTCATCTACGCCACTCCTGGATGTGATCTGAGATGTTAGTGGCTGTGTCCTAGCATAAAGTCGATAGAATTTCTAGCTCAACATCGTAACGAACCGACAATTGGAAGTGGTTAGGGAAGACTAACACCATCTAACTAAAGGTCCCATATGCCCTCCTAGGTAGTTTGATATACCATTTCGCAACAACCCCAATGAGGGTGCGTTGAAATAATATTAACTGAATGGAATCGTCATTAAGGGAATTAGAAGAGCACCATAGGTGAAAGGTGGTGACGTGATCACCAATATCCTCACCATTCTTACCTTCGAATTTTGGAATGTCCGAAGGAAGCTTGGTGGGGACGGGGGGCCATGTAGGATCATGACACACAGGGTCGTTCATCAACTTAAACAAGTCTGGAAAGTTAAGTGTGGCCAGGAAAGGGAGATGGGGTTGCAACATCTAGCCCCAAGCTCCCTAGAAATATTGTGTTTGAGGAACTGCAACCTATCCAGGGTTCTGGTAAGAACCATGGCCCTGTCCAAGATTGTAAGATCCTCCTCCAGGCTAATTAATAAGAGGTTGGTTGAGCATCATTCCAGTAGGAATGTTCTAATGGGGGTTATAAAAGTTTCCCCCATCCAGAGTGGCTTCGGGTTGGGGGTTTCCTAAGGTGTGAAACTGACCTCCTTCGGGTGTGAATACGAAGGATAGAGGTTCATTCATCATGCCAAACATGTTGGTCAGAATCAACACTGAGGAGGTAAGGGTATAAGATGAAACTTGAGCCAAAGCTTGTTCGCTAGGTTGGTTGTTCCACCTAGAAGCAAGAGGATTAGACCCGAGGTTAAAATAGAGAATGCCTCCCATAGTAGGAGTCGTTTGGGGGATCTGAGAGCTACAAAATGAGAATGGAGTATAAGGAGGGGTTGTGCCCCCAAGTCCAATGCTAACATTAGGGCCAACATCTGGGATGGAGTTTGAAAACTGTGAAGTAAAATTCGACATACCATAGGAAAAAGGACTAGAGGCCATAGGGATGGACTGAACATTATAGCCTCATGAGTGACCAAGATACCCAAATGGGTTCGAGGCAATAGATTGAGCATTCACTATAGGACATGCAGTGATGATAGGTGCCTTTGACACTACAACCATTTTGGTTGTAGGAGTCGAAGGGGTGCCATTAAATATAGTAGGTGTGGGAGTCGAAGGGCTCCTAGTATTCTGATGACTCAGTTCAGTACTCATCCTTGTAGGATCACAAGTCTGAACAATGGAAGTGTGTGTACCATGTCTAATAACTCTACGCCTTTTAGAAGGCAAAGACTCGAAATACGGTGGTAACTGTAACAAGCGGCGGGACCGGCTGGGAGGATGGTCCGACTCCACGATGAATTAAGACTCAAGATACAAAAATAAATCCTAAGGCCAACTAGTAATCAACGAGCACACCAAAAATAATCAAATGACCAATATGCACACAAATGGGGTAAAGTGGCTGAAAGGGGCCTCCCTTCGTAAAGAAGGTATGTCTCGCCCAAGAGAGGCCTGAGACTCCCTGCTAAAGATCAGAGGTAAAAAAATTAGTTATAAGGGCCCTCGTGGGCTTAACAACTAGTTGGTTAGATCCCCCCAGAGAGGTAATCCTCCACAAAGGCTGTGTGTTGTCCGACCCTTATCTGACCCAGGGTATTGGCAGAATAACCCCTACAAGTAACCTATGTGGCACCTAAGTCAAGCAACTAAGCAACCAATGTATAACCGATGCACAAACGAGTAGTCGTAAGTCAGGTCCACTGTATGGGTAGGGTAGCAAAGCCTGAAACCTTGAAAGTACCGCTTCTCACGGAGGTAAGGGCACTAGCAATATCCCAGATACGAATAGATCCCCAAAAATATCTCTGGCGCTAAGAAGGTATCGAGGGGATAACCCTCCAACCGACTTCGCGCGACCTCATGATTAACTCCGGTGTAAGTGGAGCCTCTTGATATTACCGATTATACAATGGATTTCTCCACTCCCTTATTCAGACACATATGTTGATTTAATAGCCTTGGAGAAGTTTCCTCACAAAATCCTATTCCAAGGCACTAAATCCTAAGCTAGTTTGTGCACCCTAGAAAATAAAATCGTTACTAATCAATTTTAAATTATAGCATTAATTTTAATGGCCATGCTTACTCAAAAAGGTGCAGTGCTGAAACTCATGATGTTATGACTCAGCAAGTAAAGTAAATATGAATACAATGCAAAGTCCTAACTTCAATTTTCAATGAATGATATGCTTTCTAAAACAATGCAATTTTCAATTTCAACTCTGCAATTCTAAAGTAAAAATGCAATCTTTCTTTACATGCACTAAGCTAAATGACAAAGACTCAAAAGATCAAAATGCCAATCAATGCAAAATGCCTAATATTTTTGTATTTTCAATATAAGAAAAATGAAAATGTGTGGACTGAACAACAACTTAATATATAGACTCTACTATGTATAGAAAGAGATTACTCAAGTAGGATACCAAGGAGCAAAACACCTAGCCCAACATACAAGGACAATCAAAATGAAAAGATGATGAGAAAGAATCTGCCCAAAAATTCAACCAGAGACAGGTTTCCTGTCATCCCATAGACACTTAACAGTCACTACAGAGACCCAAGAAGACTCAACAATCATCAAAACCTACCTAGCAACCACCAAACCCAGTAAACAATCAAAAGAGGTTGATGTACACGTCTGTTCATGGAAACAACGTGAATGTACGCAACATGCAGAAGGACATCACACACATATACGCGACTATCAAGCAAAAACCCACGTATATGTTTAAAAAAAACAGCTAGGCAAAGGAGAAGGCTGCAAGACTCAGACCCAGAGTGAATAGAGGCTGTCAAGCAATGATACGACAAGAAACGCAATAGGAACGAGATAAATCTAAAGAGAAAAACACTCCAAACCCCAAGAAAGAAGATTTAATCCCTAGTACGGTCGCCAATTATGTTACGAGGAAAATATATCTATGGCTAGGGGCAAACCACAATAGACATAAATGACTGCAGAAATCAACTCTATTCTCATGTATGCTATATAAATTGATATGCTAGCAAGACAAGATAAAAGGCCTACCTCGTCTAGATGTTCGATGAAGTCCACTGTTGAGCACTTGACCCAAAGCAATATACTTGCAACTAGTCCTCAACAACCAAGCAAAGCAAGCATATGGTGATAATATATGATGTTATCAAATTCAATAGCATAATCCATTAATATACATAACAAATATGCCCATGGAATAATAATTCAAATATTTGCAAGATATCAATTGGATGAGAAAACAATATTTCTATTAATATATGATCAATAGAAGTGAAAAAGTTACAGACTTCCGTGTCGACATGGTTAGAAACCATGAAACTAAGTTCCTTCCAGCTGGGCCTCCACCACTTCAATCCTCCACAAAATGCAAGCTCATAGAAGAGAGACAATGAAGTTCTCAATCAATAAGTGAAGAGCTTGGGGGTTGAACACTGTGTTCAGACTTAAAGGACAAAGGGATGCAGACTCAATGTGAAGTGAATAATTCTGCCAGATCAACTTTGCTCTCAAAGTTGAATTCTTTTTCCTCTTTTCCATAGCTCGGAATTGGCCCATTTATAACCTTCAAATGGAACTGAAGAGCCAAGTCAGAATGTTTCTAGTATGTGGAAGGCCAAGGATCATTGATCTCCTATCGTGACATGGAAACCCAACACCATTTTTCATTTCTGGGCACAAATCCTAATGTACATGGGCTGTAGTGGTGCAACTTGCATATACACATGCTGTATAGTAGGAAAGGTGCGTATATGTGGAAAAAATGTATATTTAGCTCTGGGATTTTCAAAAAGGGATGAAAAGTCTACATAGGGAAATGGAAAAAGGCCTTCTGTGCAAGATTGCATAGGTTGAGGAAAATCTTGCTATAACAGAAGGAAAACACCCTTCTCCCACAAAATTGAAGTTAACATTCCCGCTAAGGTGAAATTCACGGGGTTGGAAAGGCTTAGGTGTTTCGTTCAACCCTACCCCCTTTCTCCTATGGATTCACATCTCATGACTATTCTAGCAACAAAACTGAGATAAATTGAAAGATCATATAGATATAACAATTTACAAAAATCACAGAGCTCTTTTAATAACTGTCAAATACTGAAAGATTGAATTATAAACACAAACATTTCATCATCACATCGAATATAACACACATAGTATGATAATACTTATCAGAATTGGAAACTGTGAAGCAACTGTTGAAAGGGATGCTTGTTTCCTCCCAAACATAGACACAACCACTCCCATTGGATTTAACACTGGCCAACCCCCAAGCTAGACCATGATGCTCTGAGATAGATTATTTCTCTTTGATCCACAACAATCAGGGATGAAGGTTACTCTCCTTATCCCACAGGAACTAGGTGTCTGGTTTTATCTACTCCAAGCAAAGAGGTCTGCACGAGTACTTCCTTAGTCACTCATCATCCTCGTTTATCAGCTTGTACCGAGACCCTATCCATGGCTTCTTTTAGCCAAAACGAGCTTACTAAACATCTTTTTCTTTCAAATTTCAAGTCGAAGTATGCTTCCCTTCTCTTCTCGGGAGAGTGTTTTTTTTTTTCTACTCTGCTATCTAGCCGATCTCTCTGTCCTTGAATTACCTCCTTTCTTGCCTTCCTTAGCAAGGTTGCATGGGTCCGAATCCCAATTCACGGTCAGGCCTGGAAGCCTTAAAGATGGGTACCCTACCCCATCTCCTCATTAACTCTTGAGGATGACCTTCCAACTACCAGCCTTATTGGTAATTCATTTATGGGTCAGAGGACTGTTGAGAAATTACACCTAGTAGGTACTGGTTTGGTGAGGGTCATCTCAACCATACTTGATTTCCCTTCACCATGTATCTCATAGCATCCATGGTCTATCTTGTAAAACTTTCCCCCTTTCAGCAGTTGTGCAACACATATTCAAATTCTATTAACAACATAAATTCATACATTGACCCTTTTATACAAGGGTTCATTAAATTAAACATTCACACATATTTAGTTCGCCATAGTCTCTTGGCCAATTATAGTTATATTTACAAACTGGGGGAAACAAGGGTATTACAATCCCCTCCCCCTTAAAGGAACATTGTCCACGATGTTCTATTTTCCAATGTGCTCTGTATGTACAAAAGCAAAAAAAAAATGGATATGCCTGTCTCATGGCATCCTCCATTTCCCATGTAGCTTCATCTGGGCCAAAGTGTTTCCAATGCACCTTGACCTGTGCAATTGTTTTGTTCCTGAGTGGGGTTTCCTTCTTGTCTATTATGCATTGAGGTTCTGGCAGGAATTCTCCCTTGGGTTCCACCTTAATAAAAAACCAGTCAATAATATGATTAGAATGATGTACATACTTCTTTAATAAAGAAACATGGAAAACACTATGTGCCTTCATTGTGGGAGGAAGTGCTAGCTGATTGGCTACTAGTCCCACTCTATCCAAAACTTCAAAGGGTCCACAATATCGGTGTGCAATCTTGGCACAATCTCCCATCCTCAAGGAGATTCTCCTGGGTCTAACTCAGAGATACACATGATCCCCTGCTTTGAGCTCTCTAGGAGTTCTTTTTCAGGTCTGCATAACTCTTTTGTCTATCCTGGGCTATCTTCAAATTTTTCCTGATATGAATCACTTGTTGTTCCATTTCCTTTAGCATATCTGGCCCGATTGTAACTCTGTCTACTGGGTTGTTCCAACTGATTGGAATGTTGCATTGCCTTCCATAGAGGGCTTCAAAAGGACTCATTTTTAATGTCTCTTGATAACCATTGTTGTAAGCAAATTCTACCAGTGGTAGGTAGTCCTCCCACTTCTTGGGTTGATGCATTACTTGCATCCTCAACATGTCTTCTAATACTTGGTTTACCCTCTCTGTTTTCCCACCGGTTTGAGGGTGATAGGCTGTACTAAAGAGCAATTTGGCTTCAAAACCAACAAATAGATATTTCCAAAAGTTTGAAGTAAACTTTGTATCCATGTCAGATATACTTTCCTAAGCATGCCATGTAATATGAATATCTCTTTCATGAAGATATTGACAATATCTATTTCTTTGCAAGTTGACTTGACATGTATGAAGTGATCATACTTACTCAATTTGTCCAGAGCTACCATGATGTCATCGTTCTGTTTGGTTGATCTTGGTAATCATGTGATGAAATCCATGGAGATGGTTTCCCATTTCCATTCGGGAATTGGTAGGGGCTGCAATAACCCTCCTGGGTGTTGGTGCTCTGCCTTGACTTGCTCACATTCTAGACACTTATCTAAGTAATAAACTATGTCATTTTTCAGTCCAGGCCAATAAAATAGTTTCCTAGTGGCCGTTATCATTTTCTGATAACCAGGATGGCTAGTATATGGTCTTTTGTGTAGTTCATCCATTATGAACCTTTTCAAGTCGTGACAATTTTGAATGTATAATCTGCCCTTGTAAGTCAATAGGTCATCATTAAGCATCCAATAACCTTCATACTTCATCCCTATGGGCTCTTGCTTTAGGTATGATGTCACAGTCTTGAAAAATGCATCTGTTTCTTGTGTAGTTTTGATTCTCTCTTTGATGTCTGATTCACTGGCTCTTACAACTGCCAAGTGAACAACTTTCATACTTCTACTAAGGGCATCAACCACCCTGTTCTCCTTTCCTTTGATATGTTTGATTTCAAAATCAAACTCACTAAGAAGATCCATCCACCTAGCTTGTCTCACATTGAGCTTTGGTTGGTCAAAAAAATACCTCAATCCACTATGGTCTGTCATAAGTAAAAATATCCTACCTAAGAGGTAATGCCTCCACATCTTTAAAGCATGAACTATGGAAGCCAATTCCATATCGTGGGTCACATAATTGATTTCATTTTCATTCAATTTTCTGTATTCGTAGCAAATGACATGTCCTTATTGCATTAGGACTCCTACGAGCCCTTCCTTGCAGGCATCTATACACACAATGAATTCCTTTTTTGGGTCTGCAATATTCAGAACATGTGCATTGTTTAGAAGGTATTTTAGCTCTTGAAATCTTTCTTCACATTCTAATGTCGAAATGAATTTAACCCCCTTTTTCTGAAGGGAGGTGATTGGACAACCAATCTTGGAGAATCCTTTTATGAATCTCCTATAGTATCCCGCCTGGACCATAAAAGATCTGATATAATATACATCCTTTGGGCTAGGCCAATCCATGATGGCTTTAATATTTTCAAGGTCAACTACCACTCCTTCCTCAGAAATAACATGGCCTAGGTAGTGGACTTGTTTATGGAAAAAGTCATAGTTACTGAGCTTAGCATAGAGCCGATGTTCTCTTAGTACATGGAGTACTAGCTTGAGATGTTCTTCATGCTATTCTCTATTCTTGGAATAGATTAGGATATCATCAATGGAAACCAATACAAACCTATCCAAGAACTTTCTGAATACGTTATTCATCAAGCACATAAAAATGGATGATGCATTGGTAAGCCCAAATGGCACCACCACAAATTCATAGTGACCATATCTTTTCCTAAAGGCTGTTTTGTGGATATATTCATCTTTAATTTGGACCTGATGGTATCCAGACCTCAAGTCAATCTTGGAGAAGATGGTACCACCCATTAATTTGTCAAACAAGTAATCAATCCTTGGCAAGGGATACTTATTCTTGATGGTCATGTTATTGAGTTGTCTATAATCTATGCACAATCTGAGTGTGCCATCTTTCTTTTCACAAACAAGGCTAGTGACCCCCATGGAGACACACTAGTCTGTATGTAGCCTTTGTCCCGCATCTCCTTTAGCTAGAGTTTGAGCTCAACTATCTCTGGTGTACTCATTCTATAAGGTGTTCTAGACATTGGCATTGCTCCTGGTACAAGTTCTATTGAAAAGTCAATTTCCTTCTTGGAGGTAGACCTGGTACCTCTTCTGGGAATACATCTTTATATTCTCTCAATATGGGATGGTTCTCTAGGCTGGGTTTGTCATTCTCAACAGAGTTTAGTACTTGTATTGCATATAAGGGACATCCCTTTCTGCAATACTTCTTCACTTGGAGGGATGATATTTGTCTCACTAAGACATACGTTTGTATCCCTTGTATGGTTACCCTCCTTCCTTCTTCATTTTCACACTCCAAAGTTTTATTGTAATAGTCCAACTTGGTTTTGTGGGCATCCAAATAGTCCATGCCAATCATCATGTCATAAGATCCTAGAGGAAGTATGTTTAGGTTTGCTTCGGTGGGCAACCCACTCATGATGAATTGGAATGCTGGTATGACCTATGTTACTTTTCTTTTGGTTCCAGTGGCTAGTTGTACCAGCCATGATTTACCATGTTCAACTTGTTGCAATTTACATTTCTCAATAGTTTGAGGGGCATCATAACTCAAATTAGAACCAAGGTCAATTAAAATGGAAACATGGTGGTGGGAAATCGTACCTTCCATCTCCATCATTGAAGCTTGGTGGTCAACTTGTCTATTATCCAAGGCTGCATAAATTTGTGGCAGGCTCCTAGCCACATCATTGACAGTGGTATCCTATTGGACATTGTAGACCCTCCAAGGTTTCTGTTGCCTATGCGGACAATCCCTTAGTAGATGTTCCTCTCCACAACCCCAACGTTTCAAGGTTTCTCTCTTCATGTTATCAATCTTACTTGGATTTTCTTTGAATGGTTTATTTCCACTATGGGAAGGAAAATTTTGCTGATACACACTTTTGGCAGAAAGGCTCATCCTAGAGCTCTTACCAGGCTTCTTAAATTTCTAGGGTTTACACCCCTTCTTCTTGAATCTCGAATTGTTTTTCTTCTTCCAGTCTTCATGGGGTTTTGTCTTACTCTTGAATTTCTCATAGCAATACCTTTCTTTTCGAATGGTATCTTCTAAGGTATTTGGCTCATCAAACTCAACTCTATCCTGGTAGGACTGAGGTAAGCCACTAATAAAGCGTTGCATCTTTACCTTTTCATATTTTATGTAGGGAACATACCTCATCAACTAGAGAAATTTATTAATATACTCATCTATCGTGATTTTTCCTAGCTTGAGTTCATAGAACTCCTTGGTCTTCCCATCAAAGTACTTTTTTGATGGGTATTTCTTCTTGAAGTATTTCTCAAATTGTTTCCATGACAAGTCCTTCTCATGGACTCCTTTCACATTCCTAAGGTCTTCCCACAAAATGGAAGCTTTCCCATTCAAGTTGAAAATGGATATTCGAGCCTTTAAGTTTTAAGAGTAGTCATGGACTTGTTGGCATGTTTTTAGACAGAGGCAGAGTATGCATATTTGTCATTGATGGAAAAGATCAACACGATCAGTACTGTAGCGATAATGGCAAGATCAACAGTGTAAGCACAGAAGGAGGAAAACAGTCAAAGAACGACAAAGGTTTTGTTTCAGAGTTTTGCAGATCGGGAAATCCAAAGGAAAGAGGTTCGAACTCGCGATATACGAAATTGTGACAACAATCCTGACCGTTGGATTCATAGGACATGTGGCAAGCAATTGGAATTTCACTGACTTGCACATTGGAGGAGTCAATGGAGCATGGTGTGGGAACTCGCGATATGCGAGATCACGAAAAGATCTAGATCGTTGAATCATCCAGATCGTGGACTATTGATTAGGCATGACGAAGGCTCGTGAAGTTGAGAAATTGTGATAATATCTTGACCGTTGGTTCAAGGACACGTGGTGAAATCATGATAATATTTGGACCATTGGTTCCATAGGACACATGGCGAAAGATCATAGTTTCGCTGACTGGGAAGTCAAATGAGTGAAGTGCTCGTTTGATTGGAGAGTGGTCATATCTTGTGGTCACATTGTCGAGAGCTAGAGAGCAGAGCTAGAGAAACCAAGCTATATTTCAGAGTTCGTGACATGGAGAGTCGAGAGGACTCATCACAGAATACCAAAGATGCGAAAGTGCAAAATGCGTTTTCGAATAAGGCTGTGGTCATAGCCAGTGGTTACATATGCGGAAGCTATCGGTTTTAAGCTCCATCTTGGAGCCTCGGTGATCGTGACTTGGAGTATCAAGATCCTTCATCACAGGAATCGCGATATGAGAGATTGCGATGAGATCTAGAACGTCAGATAATTGGAGATCTCGACCATTGATCAGGCTCGATAAAGTTCATAAGTTCGAGAAATACAAAGTGCCTTTTTGGCACAACCTGTGGTCACCACCGGTGGTCACATGAGGGGAAGAAGCTAGCGGTGCCAAGCTCCAGCTCGGAGTCTCGACGATCGCGACTTGGAGTGTCGAGACCCTTCATCATAGGAATGCTGAGATGCGAAATCACAAAATTCAAATTTTGTTTAGCACTCGGTCACAGATAGTGGACATATTTGATAAACGCAAAATCCAGTGGATTTAATCCAAAAATGCTGGTTAAGTGGAAAATTGATCGAAGGGTTACTGTTTCACCTGACAGGTAATCGATCAGTTACGATTCAGTTACCAGAACTGAATCATGATTCTTGGACGGTTGGTGATTCAGTTCCTGATGCGTTTTCTTGGAGATTCAAGTTGTAACTGAATAGGTGGTATAGATAAAATGGAGATGCAATGACTGTGGAAGGTTGGTCATTCTGAATGAAAATTGAATTGAACTGTAAGAAAGGGAAAATTATAGTATGCGTAGGGTGAGACCGACAATATGCGCAGTGTGAGATAAAACTCAGAGATGAGTAATAGACGAGGAATGGATAGAAGCAAGAGTAGAGTTGCAGAACATCTTGAAGTAGAGAAGAATTGTAGAATAGACAAAGGAAGAGAGGAATTGTAGAATAGACAGAGGAAGAGAAGAATTGCAGAACAATTAGAAGCAAACTAGATTTACAGAACAAAGAAGAAGTGGTAAGAATCGATTTATCTGTGTTGTTGGTTATTCAATCATTTATTTATAATCAGGGAGGTAGGGTGGTGCTAGGGAGGACTGTGGTCCTCTGATATTCGAGTTGGTGCTTGAAGATTGGGAGTTGTAGCTTCCATCTAGTTGTGGCTAGAAAACAGGGTGGCAGGGTGGTGCTCGGGAAAACACAAAGTTTTCTGTATACAAGTTGGTGCTTGTATAAATCCAGTTGGTGCTTGTATAAATCCAGTTGGTGCTGGAATATTTAGGGAGTTGGTGCTTCCTTCTATTCGGTGCTAGAGAAACCAGAGAGTTGGTGGTCTCAACAAGTTGGAGCTTGTAAAACAGAGGTAGTAGCCTCATTTTTAGTTGGTGCTCAAACATAGATGACGTACAGAACTTAAAAGACTGCCTATCATTTCAAAGAAGAAGAGGTTTTCTCCCTTTATGGGTTTCGTCGTGAAAATTTGTCTTTGTGTATATCTTCTGTGTGACTGATGCTCATTATTTATGTTTTCCATATGTTGTATAATATTGATGATCACTTGAAGAAAGATTAAGAATGGTTTAATAGACTTAAAATTGTTTAAGCACAATAACAACTGATTCACCCCCCCTCTCAGTTGTCTTAGTAGTTTCAACAATTGGTATCAGAGCGGGTTCCTTTTATCTAAATATAGATATGTAAGCTTAAACATGACAAGTCATGAAGGGACTTCAGCTAGTAAGCCTCCTCTATTTGATGGAACAAATTTTTCCTTTTGGAAGGTTAGAATGAGAACATACCTAATGGCCTTAGGTGCTGATGTTTGGGATGTAGTAGAGACTGGATATACAAAGCCTGTTGTGTTGGCTTCCAAGGATGATAAGTTAGAATTTAGGTTTAATGCTAAGGGAATGAATGCTATCTTGAATCGACTTGCAGAAGCCGAGTTTGTAAAGGTGATGCATCTTCAAACTGCCAAAGAAATGTGGGATAAACTTATTAGCAGCTATGAAGGAAATGAAAAAGTAAAAGATGCCAAACTTCAAACATTTAGGTTGAAGTTTGAACAACTAAAGATGAATGAATATGAAATAGTTAGCAAGTATTTTTTAAGAGTTTAAGAACTTGTGAATGCCATGAAGGGTCTTGGTGAGAAGATTGAAGAATCAATTTTAGTTCAGAAGATTTCAAGATCTTTGCTTGATAAATTTGATCCAAAATTCTTTGCAAGAGAAGAACTAAATGATCTTAAAACTCTCTCCATTGATCAACTCCTAGGAACTTTAACTGCATATGAAATAAGAATAAAAAAAGATAAATTCATTACTAGAGAAGCATCTTTTAAAGCAGACAAGAATACTGATTAAGTTTTAGATGATATTGAGACAAAATTTGTGAGAAGGTTAAAGAAAGGATCAGGAAAATATCAAGGCAAGCTTCCCTTCAAATGTTTTAACTATGGTAAGATAGGTCATTTTGCATCTAAGTGTCCCCATCAGAAAAGGAACCAGAACTCTGATGATGAAAATAAGTACAAATTCAAGAAATATAGTAAAAAGAAAAGTTTGTGTGCAAATAATGACAATTCCTCAGAAGAAATAGATAATGATTAATCATGTGAAGACAAAGTGAATGATTATATGCTTATGGCTATGCGAGATCTTGATGATGAGCACAAAGGAGGTGAAAAGGATGATGAAGAAGCTGTGGTGGATATGGAAGGTGAATTAATTAGAGCTTTGGAAGAAATTGACAGACTCAGATGTAAGAAGAGAAAACAAAAACAATGGTTGAAGCAATTTAAAATGAATGGTGAAAAAACTGATGAAAATCTTTCTCTACTAAAAGTGGAGTTATAAGAGGCAAAGAAAATATAAGACATACTGAAACAACAATTGTCAGAGAATAAAGCGAGGTGTGAAGCCTTAGAAGAAGAGATAGTAAAAACTAGAAAAGAAATGGAGAAGTTGAAGGCATTGTATCACCAAAACCTGCCAAGTATTAAAGCATAAGAAGAATTAACTTTCATTCTAAATCAGCAAAGGAATCCAAAGTTGAAAGGAAACTTGGGCTATGAAGAAGGATCAAGTAGTGATCATTCAAGTAATACATAACCCATCAAGTTTTTCAAAACTACAATCATTGACAACAACCATTCTACAGAAACAAAGAAAGAAAATCAGCCACCAAGGAGGAATGAAAGAAAAAGTACCAGAACCAAATCTGTAGATCAAAGAAATAACACAAACACATTTTCTGATCAAAGAAATCATCAGCATGGAAGAAATCAACTACAACCTTTTTCTAGGTTAAGGAATTTTAAGCCAGATTCGAATCCTACTGCTGAAAATTTCAAGATTTGGAAGAAGAAAGAAGATGACAAGTGTAGACTTGTGTTATTAGCCCAAAGAGAAAAGGACCCCTGGTATATTGACAATGGATGTTCCAAACATATGACTGGAGACAAAAGTTACTTTCTAACTCTAAGTGAAAGCAAATCAGTGAATGTAACTTTTGGAAATGATGCACCAGTAAAAATAAAAGGTAAAGGAATGGTGAGTTTGAGTAATGGCAAAGGGAAAGCTCAAGATGTGTTGTTTGTAGAAGGTCTGAAACATAATCTGCTTAGTGTTAGTCAAGTCTGTGACCGAGGATGTGAATTCTTTTTTACCTCTAAAGATTGTAGGATAAAATCTGTGAATTCAGGACAACTAGTTGCAAAATGGATAAGAATAGAAAACAATGTATATGTGTTAAAAGAAGAAAAAGAAGAATGTTAATTAAGCAAGTATGATGAAAGTTGGCTATGGCATAGTAGACTTGGACACTTAAATTTTGATCATATAATCAAGCTAAAAAATAGTGGGGCAGTAGAGGATCTTCCAAAGATATCAAATCCATATGATTATGTTTGTAAACCATGCCAGATAGGAAATCTTACTCGTACACGGTTCAAATCTAAAAACTTTCCTTCAACAAAAAAACCTCTCCAGTTAGTACATATGGATTTATGTGGACCATTAAGGAAAGAAGGTAAAGGAAAATAAAATTATTTTATGTTGATTATTGATAATTATTCTAGACTAACATGGGTTGCCTTTTTGAAAGAAAAATCTGAAGAATTTGAAAAATTCAAAGTGTTTAAGGCTCTAACTGAGAATCAAACATGAAAAAGATTGAAGGCAGTAAGGTCTGATAGGGGAGGAGAGTTTAGCTCATGGAACTTCAAAGTGTTCTATGATAAACATGGAATCAAAAGAGAGTACACAATTCCAAGGACCCCACAACAAAATGGAGTTGTTGAGAGGCAGAATAGATCAATACAACAAATGGCAAGATCAATGATGAATAAAAGGAACATACCTCAGACATATTGGGTGGAAGAAATTCATACAACTGTTCATATCCTTAACAAAGCACATATTAGACCACACAGTGACAAAACTCCTTATGAACTATGGTTTGGAAGACTTGCTTCAATCAAGCATTTTAAAGTCTTTGGGAGTAAATGTTATATTAAGAATAATGATGAAAATATTGACAAATATGACGATAGGGATGATGAAGGTATCTTCTTGGGTTATGTTACAAACAATAAAGGGTATAGATATTACAATAAGAGGTTGCATAAACTAGTTGATTGTATAGACATAAAAGTTGATAAAAAAGTCCCAGTTAGAAATGTAAACAGTACTGAACCAAGCACAAAAGATATAGTTGAAGATGAAGATGAACAAGTCCAAGGATTAGGAAGAGAAGAATCTGAATCAGATGAAGATACAAATAATCAGGCTGACACAAATCAACAGAAAGAAGCAAAATCACCTCTTAGAATTGTTAGAAAGAATCATCCTGAAATCAAATAATTGGAGATATAAATAAAGGAGTTCATACAAGAAGGAAATTGATTAAAGACTCAGAACAATCTCATGTTGCTTTTTTTATCTATGAATGAACCTAAATTTTTTTATGAAGCCAGCCAACATGATGACTGGATTAGAGCTATGAATGAAGAGTTTGATCAGATTGAGAAGAACAATACTTGGGAGCTTGTTCCTAGACTCGAAGATAAGAATGTAATAGGTTCCAAATGGGTGTTCAAGAATAAAATGAATGAAAAAGGAAAGGTTGTTAGAAATAAAGTCAGATTGGTCTGTAAAGGGTATGCACAAGTTGAAGGTCAGGACTTTGATGAAGCTTTTGCACCAGTGGCAAGATTGGAGGCCATCAGAATGTTCCTTGCATATTCATGCCATAAGAACTTTAAAGTGTATCCAATGGATGTTAAGTCATCTTTTCTTAATGGAGATCTAGAGGAAGAAGTATATATGGAGCAACTTGAAGGATTCTCATTGACAGATAATCCTACTTATGTTTGCAAGATGAATAATGCCTTATATGGACTGAAACAAGCACCACGAGCTTGGTATTATAGACTGGACAAATTTTTACAAGACAAAGGGTTCAAGAAAGGTACCGTTGACAACAATCTCTACATTAAGTCTGAAGGTGATAATTTACTAGTTGTTTTGGTTTATGTAGATGATATTATTTTTGGTTGTACTAATGAATCATCTGCCCAGTGGTTTGCTAACTCTATGCAAACATAGTTTGAGATGTCCATGATAGGAGAACTGTCATATTTTCTTGGTTTACAAGTAAATCAGAGTTCTGTAGGAATATTTTTCTCTCAAGAAAAATATTTGAAAGAGATGTTGAAGAAATTTCATATGGAGGATTCCTCTCCTGTTAGTACACCTATGGTCATTGGTTGCAAGCTCAATAAAGATGATATGTCACCTAATGTTGATCAAAGGAAAAACCGATCAATGATAGACAATCTTCTATACATCACAGCTTCCCGTCCTTATATAATGCAAGCTGTTGTAATGGTAGGTCACTATCAGTCTGCTCCTAAAGAAAGTCATCTAGTAGCGGTAACAAGGATATTCAAGTACTTGAAAGGCACAATGAATTACGGTCTGTGGTATCCCGGAAATCAGAACTTTCAGTTAACTTCTTATTCAAATGCCGATTGGACAAACTGTGTTGATGAGAGAAAAAGCACTAGTGGAGGAGCATTCTTTCTGGGTGACTCATTAGTAGCATGGCTTAGTAAAAAGCAAGGATCCATTTCATTATCAACTATAGAGGAAGAATACATTGTTGTTGCTACTTGCTGCACTTAGATTTTGTGGATGATTCAAACTCTCGCAAATTTGAAGGTAAACTATACTGTTCCGATTACAATTCACTGTGATAACACCAGTGCCATTAGTGTCTCCAAGAATCATGTTCTTCACTCCAAGACTAAACATATAGCAATAAAATACCATTTTATCAGAGAACAAGTTACAAACAGAGTCGTTAAGCTGAATTATATTACTTCAACAAAACAAATAGCTGATATCTTTACTAAATCGTTAGCAGTGACGCATTTTGAATATCTTTGTCAAAAGTTGGGGGTTATAACTCCTTTCTTCTAATCTATTCACCTGATCAGGGGGAGTACTTATTGAATATCTGTTGTATTTCTAAGTTGCTCATAGTTGACATGGGGAGTATGTACTGCAATAGCTCAGGGGGAGTGTGTTTCGTCTTTGACATTGATGTCAAAGTGGGAGAAAGTTTGGTAAATTTATAGGATGCTACAGTGGTGGTAATTTCAAGCATGCTACAGTGGTATAGTTGCATGTTTTTCAAGGGATTTCCATCAATGCCAAAGGGGGAGATTGTTGGCATGTTTTTAGATAGAGGCAGAGTATGAATATTTGTCATTGATGGCGAAGATCAACACGATCAGATGGCAAAGATCAGCACGATCAGTAGCGTAGCGCTAATGGCAAGATCAACAGTGTAAGCACAGAAGGAGGAAAACAGTCAAAGCAGGACAAAGGTTTCATTTTGGAGTTTCGCAAATCGAGAAATTCAAAGGAAATAGGTTTGAATTCGTGATATGTGAAATCACGATAACAATCCTGACCATTGGAGTCATAGGACACGTGGCAAGCGATTGAAATTTCCCTGACTTGCACATTGGAGGAGTCAACGGAGCATGGTGTGGGAAATCGTGATATGCGAGATAACGAAAAGATCTAGACCATCGAATCATCGAGATCATGGACCGTTGATCAGGCATGATGAAGGCCCATAAAGTTGAGAAATCGCGATAAGATCTTGATCATTGATTCAAGAATGACACGTGGTGAAATCGTGATAATATCTGGATCGTTGGTTCCATAGGACACATGGTGAAAGATCATCGTTTCGCTGACTGGAAAGTCAAAGGAGTGAAGTCCTCGTTTGATTGGCAAGTGGTCATATCTTGTGGACACATTGTCGAGAGATGGAGAGCAGAGCTAGAGAAGCCAATCTCTATTTTGGAGTTCGTGAAATGGAGAGTCGAGAGGACTCATCACAGAATACCTGAGATGTGAAAGTGAAAAATGCATTTTCGAATAACGCTGTGGTCACAGCCAGTGGTTACATCTGCGGAAGATGGAGGAACAAGCTAGTGGTGTTAAGCTCCATATCAGAGCCTCTGCGATCACGACTTGCAGTATGAAGATCCTTCATCACAGGCATCGTGATATGCAAGATCGCGATGAGATCTGGACCATCAGATCATTGGAGATCTCGACCGTTGATCAGGCTCAATAAAGTTCATAAGTTCGTGAAATACAAATCACCTTTTTGGCACAGCCTGTGGTCACTGCTGGTGGTTATGTGAGGGGAAGAAGCTAGCGGTGCTAAGCTCCATCTCAGAGTCTCAGTGATCATGACTTGGAGATTGGAAACCCTTCCTCACAGGAATGACGAGATGCGAAATCACGAAATTCAAATTCTGTTTAGCGCTCGGTCACAACTAGTGGACATATGAGATAAACATGAAATCCTGAGGATTTAATCCAATGGTGCTGCTTAATTGGAAACTTGATCAAAGGGTTACTGTTTCACCTCACAGGTAATCGATCAGTTACGATTCAGTTACCAGAACTTAATCATGATTCTTGGATGGTTGGCGATTTAGTTGCTGATGCATTTTCTTGGAGATTCAAGGTGTAACTGAATAGGTGATATAGGATAAAATGGAGATGCAATGACTGTGGAAGGTTGGTCATTCTGAATGAAAATTGAATTGAACTGTAAGAAATGGAAAATTATAGTATGCGCAGGGTGAGACCGACAGTATGCATAGTGTGAGATAAGACTCAGAGATGAGTAACAGAGGAGGAATAGACATAAGCAAGAGTAGAGTTGCATAACATCTTGAAGCAAAAAATAATTGCAGAATAGACAAAGGAAGAGAAGAATTGTATAATAGACAGAGGAAGAGAAGAATTGAAGAACAGTTAGAAGCAGACTAGATTTACAGAACAAAGAAGAAGTGGTAAGAATCGATTTATCTATGTTGGTTATTAAATCATTTATTTATAATCAGGGAGGTAGGGTGGTGCTAGGGAGGACTCTGGTCCTCTAATATTTGAGTTGGTGCTTGAATATTGGGAGTTGTAGCTTCCATCTATTTGTGACTAGAAAAGAGGGTGGAAGGGTGGTGCTCGGGAAAAGACAAAGTTTTCTGTATACAAGTTGGTGCTTGTATAAATCCAGTTGGTGCTATAATATTTAGGGAGTTGGTGCTTCCTTCTAGTCGGTGCTAGAGAAACCAGAGATTTGGTGCTCTCAACAAGTTGGAGGTTTTAAAACAGAGGTAGTAGCCTCATTTTGAGTTGGTGCTCAAACACAGATGATGTACAAAGCTTAAAAGACTGCCTATCATTTCAAAGAAGAAGAGGTTTTCTCTCTTTATGGGTTTCCTCATGAAAATCTGTCTCTGTGTATATCTTATGTGTGACTAATGCTCATTATTTATGTTTTCCATATGTTGTATAATATTGATGATCACTTGAAGAAATATTAAGAATTGTTTAATAGACTTAAAATTGTTTAAGCACAATAACAACTAATTCACCTCCCCTCTCAGTTGTCTTAGTAATTTCAACAATTGGTATCAGAGCGGGTTCCTTTTATCTAAAGGTAGATCTGTAAGATTAAACATGACAAGTCATGAAGGGGCTTCAGCCAATAAGCCTCCTCTGTTTGATGGAACAAATTTTGCCTTTTGGAAGGTTAGAATGAGAACACACCTAATGGCCTTAGGTGTTGATGTTTGGGATGTAGTCGATACTGGATATACAAAGCCTGTTGTCCTGGCTTCCAAGGATGATAAGTTAGAATTTAGCTTTAATGCTAAGTGAATGAATGCTCTCTTGAATGGACTTGCAGAAGCCGAGTTTGTAAAGGTGATGCATCTTCAAACTGCCAAAGAAATGTGGGATAAACTTATTAGCAGCTATGAAGGAAATGAGAAAGTAAAATATGCCAAACTTCAAACATTTAGGTTGAATTTTGAACAACTAAAGATGAATGAAGATGAAACAGTTAGAAAGTAATTTTTAAGAGTTGAAGAACTTGTGAATGCCATGAAGGGTCTTGGTGAGAAGATTGAAGAATCAATTTTAGTTCAGAAGATTTCAAGATCTTTGCTTGATAAATTTAATCCAAAAGTCTCTGCAATAGAAGAACTAAATGATCTTAAAACTCTCTCCTTTGATCAACTCCTAGGAATTTTAACTGCATATGAAATGAGAATCAACAAAGATAAATTCATTACTAGAGAAACATCTTTTAAAGTAGACAAGAATATTGATTCAGATTTAGATGATATTGAGGCAAAATTTGTGAGAAGGTTAAAGAAAGGATCAGGAAAATATCAAGGCAAGCTTTCCTTCAAATGTTTTAAATTTGGTAAGATAGGTCATTTTGCATCTCAGTGTCCCCATTAGAAAAAGAACCAGAACTCTGATGATGAAAAGAAGTACAAATTCAAGAAATATAGTAAAAAGAAAAGTTTGTGTGCAAATAATGACAATTCCTCAGAAGACATAGATAGTGATTAATCATGTGAAGAAAAAGTGAATGATTTTATGCTTATGGCTATGGGAGATCTTGATGATGAGCACACAAGAGGTGAAATGGATGATGAAGAAGCTATGGTGGATATGGAAGGTGAATTAATCAGATCTTTGGAAGAAATTAACAGACTCAGATGTAAGAAGAGAAAACAAAAACAATTGTTGAAGCAGTTTAAAATGAATGGTGAAAAAACTGATGACAACCTTTCTCTACTAAAATTGGAGTTATAAGAGGCAAAGAAAATAGAAGACATACTGAAACAACAATTGTCAGATAAGAAAGCGAGGTGTGAAGCCTTAGAAGAAGAGATAGTAAAAACTAGAAAAGAAATGGTGAAGTTTAAGGCATTGTATCACCAAAATCTGCCAAGTATTAAAGCTTCAGAAGAATTAACTTTCATTCTAAATCAACAAAAGAATCCAAAGTTGAAAGCCGGCTTGGGCTATTAAGAAGGATGAAGTAGTGATCATTCAAGTAATAAAAAACCCATCAAGTTTTTCAAAACTACCATCATTGACAACAACCACTCTGCAGGAACAAAGAAAGAAAATCAGCCACCAAGGAGGAATGAAAGAAAAAGTACCATAACCAAATCCGTGGATCAAAGAAATAACACAAACACATTTTCTGATCAAAGAAATCATCAGCATGGAAGAAATCAACTACAACCTTTTTCTAGGTAGAAAGGTTTTTTTTATGGTTATTGTTTTTTCTATTCTAACTTTGGTCACAAAGTTGTAAACTATTCTTTAAGATCTAGCTATTTGAAATCAAGATACTCAAGGAATAATTATCTGCCACAACAAATATTGAGACAACCAAGAAATAAATGACCACATACTATAAATCATGTGATGGATGGAGGAAGGACGCAGGTGAAACATAACAACAGTTATGAGCGTAACAATCGTTATGATCTGTTATTCAGTGAACCAAAATGTTACATCTGTCATAACTATGGACATAAAGCTGCAGATTGTCGCTTAAGGAATTTTAAGCCAGATTCGAATCCTACTGCTAAAAATTTCAAGATTTGGAAGAAGAAAGAAGATGACAAGTGTAGACTAGTGTTATTAGCCCAAAGAGAAAATAACCCCTGGTATATTGACAGTGGATGTTCCAAACATATGACTGGAGACAAAAGTAAGTTTCTAACTCTAAGTGAAAGCAAATCAGGGAATGTAACTTTTGGAAATGATGCACCAGGAAAAATAAAAGGTAAAGGAATGGTGAGTTTGAGTAATGGAAAAGGGAAATCTCAAG
This sequence comes from Picea engelmannii, assembly GCA_009831015.1. Lineage (NCBI taxonomy): Eukaryota > Viridiplantae > Streptophyta > Pinopsida > Pinales > Pinaceae > Picea > Picea engelmannii. The sequence goes on from ML815318.1 coordinate 48,512, forward strand.
ATGTGTTGTTTGTAGAAGGTCTGAAACATAATCTTCTTAGTGTCAGTCAAGTCTGTGACCGAGGATGTGAAGTAGTTTTTACCTCTATAGATTGTAGAATAAAATCTGTGAATTCAGGACAACTAGTTGCAAAAGGGATAAGAACATAAAACAATGTCTATGTGTTAAAAGAAGAAAAATAAGAATGTTACTTAAGCAAGTATGATGAAAGTTGGCTATGGCAGAGGAGACTTGGACACTTAAATTTTGATCATATAATCAAGCTCAAAAATAGTGGGGCAGTAAAGGATCTTCGAAAGATGTCAAAGCCATATGATTATGTTTGTAAACCATGCCAGATAGGAAAGATTACTCGTACACAATTCAAATCTAAAAACTTTCCTTCAATAGAAAAACCTCTCCAGTTAGTACATATGGATTTATGTGGACCATCAAGGAAAGAAGGTACAAGAAAATAAAATTATTTTATGTTGATTATTGATGATTGTTCTAGACTAACATGGGTTGCCTTTTTGAAAGAAAGATTTGAAGCATTTGAAAAATTCAAAGTGTTTAAGGCTCTAACTGAGAATCAAAAAGGAAAAAGATTGAAGGCAGTAAGGTCTGATAGGGGAGGAGATTTTAGCTCATGGAACTTCAAAGAGTTTTGTGATAAACATGGAATCAAAAGAGAGTACACAATTCCAAGGACTCCACAACAAAATGGAGTTGTTGAGAGGTAGAATAGATCGGTACAACAAATGGAAAGATCAATGATGAATGAAAGGAACATACCTCATACATATTGGATGGAAGTAATTCATACAACTGTTCATATCCTTAACAAAGCACAACCCAGGCCACACGGTGAAAAAACTCCTTATGAACTATGGTTTGGAAGAACTGCTTCAATCAAGCATTTTAAAGTCTTTGGGAGTAAATGTTATATTAAGAATAATGATGAAATATTAGAAAATATGATGACAGGGCTGATGAAGGTATGTTCTTGGGTTATGCTACAAACAATAAAATGTATAGATTTTACAATATGAGGCTGCATAAACTAGTTGATTGTATAGACATAAAAGTTGATGAAGAAGTCCCAGTCAGAAATGTAAACAGTTCTGAACCAAGCACAAAAGATATAGTTGAAGATGAAGATGAAAAGGTCCAAGGATCAGGAAGAGAATAATCTGAATCAGATGAAGATACAAATACTCAGGCTGACACAAATCGGTAGAAAGAAGCAAAATAACCTCTCAGAATTGTTAGAAAGAACCATACTGAAAATCAGATAATTGGAGATATAAATAAAGGAGTTCAGACAAGAAGGAAATTGATTAAAGACTCAGAACAATCTCATGTTGGCTTTTTATCTATGACTGAACCTAAAATTTTTGATGAAGCCAGCTAGCATGTTGACTAGATTAGAGCTATGAATGAAGAGCTTGATCAGATTGAGAAGAACAATACTTGGGAGCTTGTTCCTAGACCCGAAGATAAGAATGTAATAAGTTCCAAATGGGTGTTCAAGATTAAAATGAATGAAAAAGGGCATGTTGTTAGAAATAAAGACAGATTGGCCTGTAAAGGGTATGCACAAGTTGAAGGTCAGGACTTAGATGAAACTTTTGCACCAGTGGCAAGATTGGAGGCCATCAAAATGTTCCTTGCATATTCATGTCATAAAATATTTAAAGTGTATTAGATGGATGTTAAGTCAACTTTTCTTAATGGAGATCTAGAGGAAGAAGTATATATGGAGAAACCTGAAGGATTCTCATTGACGGATAATCCTAATTATGTTTGCAAGCTGAATAAGGCCTTATATGGACTGAAACAAGCACCACGAGCTTGGTATTATAGATTGGGCAAATTTTTACAAGACAAAGGGTTCAAAAAGGTACTGTTGACAACAATCTCTACATTAAGTCTGAAGGTGATAATTTACTAGTTGTTTTGGTTTATGTAGATGATATTATTTTTTGTTGTACTAATGAATCATTTGTCCAATGGTTTGCTAACTCTACGCAAACAGAGTTTGAGATGTCCATGATAGGAGAACTGTCATATTTTCTTGGTTTACAAGTAAATCAGAGTTCTGCAGGAATATTTATCTCTCAAGAAAAATATTTGAAAGAGATGTTGAAGAAATTTCAGATGGAGGATTCCTGTCATGTTAGTACACCTATGGTGGTTGGTTGCAAGCTCAGTAAAGATGATATGTCACCCGATGTTGATCAAAGGACATATCGATCAATGATAGGCAGTCTTCTGTACATCACAACTTCCTGTCCTGATATAATGCAAGCTGTTGGAATGGTAGGTCACTATCAGTCTGCTCCTAAACAAAGTCATATAGTAGCGGTAACAAGGATATTCAAGTACTTGAAAGGCACAATGAATTATGGTCTGTGGTATCCTAGAAATCAGAACTTTTAGTTAACTGCTTATTCAGATGCCGATTGGGAAAACTGTGTTGATGAGAGAAAAATAACCAGTGGAGGAGCATTCTTTCTGGGTGAATCATTAGTAGCATGGCTTAGTAAAAAGCAAGGATCCATTTCATTATCAACTACAAAGGCATAATACATTGCTGCTGCTACTTGTTTCACTTAGATTTTGTGGATGATTCAAACTCTTGCAGATTTGAAGGTAAACTATACTGTTCTGATTACAATTCACTGTGATAACACCAGTGCCATTAGTGTCTCCAAGAATCTCGTTCTTCACTCCAAGACTAAACATATCGCAATAAAATACCATTTTCTCAGAGAACAAGTTACAAACAGAGTTGTTCAGCTGAATTATATTCCTTCCACAGAAAAGATAGCTGATATCTTTACTAAACCGTTAGCAGTGACCCCTTTTGGATATCTTTGTCAAAAGTTGGGGGTTATAACTCCTTTCTTCTAATCTATTCACCTGATCAGGGGGAGTACTTATTGAATATCTGTTGTATTTCTAAGTTACTCATAGTTGACACAAGGAGTATTTACTGCAACAACTCAAGGGGAGAATGTTTCTTCTATGACATTGATGTCAAAGGGGGAGAAAGTGTGGTAAATTTCAAGGATGCTACAGTGGTGGTAATTTCAAGGATTCTACAGTGGTATAGTTGCATGTTTTTCAAGGGATTGCCATCAATGCCAAAGGGGGAAATTGTTGGCATGTTTTTAGACAGAGGCAAAGTATGCGTATTTGTCATTGATGGCAAAGATCAACATGATCAAATGGCGAAGATCAACACGATCAGTAGCGTGGCGATAATGGCAAGATCAACAGTGTAATCACAGAAGGAGGAAAACAGTCAAAGCACGACAAAGGTTTCGTTCGGAGTTTTACAGATCGGGAAATCCAAAGGAAAGAGGCTCAAACTCGCGATACGCGAAATCGCAATAACAATCTGGACCGTTGGAGTCATAGGACACGTGGAAAGCGATTGGAATTTCACTAACTTGCACATTGGAGGAGTCAATGGAGCATGGTGTGGGAACTCGTGATATGTGAAATTAGAAAAAGATCTGGACCGTAGAATCATCGAGATCGTGGACTGTTGATCAAGCATGACGAAGGCCTGTGAAGTTGAGAAATCGCGATAAGTTCTTGACCGTTGATTCAAGAAGGACACGTGGTGAAATCGCAATAATATTTGGACTGTTGGTTCCATAGGACACATGACGAAAGATCATCGTTTCACTGACTGGAAAGTCAAAGGAGAGAAGTGCTCGTTTGATTGGTGAGTGGTCATATCTCGTGGTCACATTGTTGAAAGCTGGAGAGCAGAGCTAGAGAAGCCAAGCTCTATTTCAGAGTTTGTGACATGGAGAGTCAAGAGGACTCATCATAGAATACCCAAGATGTGAAAGTGCGGAATGCGTTTTTGAATAAGGCTGAGGTCATAGCCAGTGGTTACATCTGCGAAAGATGGAGGAAGAAGCTAGTAGTGTTAAGCTCCATCTTGGAGCCTCGACGATTGTGACTTGGAGCATCGAGATCCTTCATCACAGGAATCGTGATATGCGAGATTGCGATGAGATCTGGTCTGTCGGATCATTGGAGATCTCAATCATTGATCAGGCTCGATAAAGTTCATAAGTTCGCGAAATATGAAGCGCCTTTTTGGCACCGCCTATGGTCACCGCCGGTGGTCATGTGAGGGGAATAAGCTAGCGGTGCTAAGCTCCATCTCGGAGTCTTGGTGATCGCGACTTGGAGTGTCGAGACCCTTCCTCACAGGAATGCCGAGATGCGAAATCACAAAATTCAAATTCTGTTTAGCACTTGGTCACAACTAGTGGACATTTGATATAAATGCGAAATCCTATTGGTTAATTGGAAACTTGATCGAAGGGTTACTGTTTCACCTCACACGTAATTGATTAGTAATGATTCAGTTACCAGAACTGGATCATGTTTCTTGGACGGTTGGTGTTTCAGTTTCTCACTCGTTTTCTTGGAGATTCAAGGTGTATCTGAATAGGTGGTATAGAATAAAATGGAGACGCAATGACTGTGGAAGGTTGGTCGTTCTGAATGAAAAATGAGTTGACCTGTAAGAGAGGGAAAATTATAGTATGCACAGGGTGAGACCGACAGTATGAGAAGTGTGAGATAAAATTCAGAGATGAGTAACAGATGAGGAATAAACATAAGCAAGAGCAGAGTTGCAAAACAACTTGAAGCAGAGAAGAATTGCAGAATAGACAGAGGAAGAGAAGAATTGCAGAACAATTAGAAGCATACCAGATTTACAGAACAGAGAAGAAGTGGTAAGAATCGATTTATCTGTGTTGTTGGTTATTCAATCATTTATTTATAATCAGGGAGGTAGGGTGGTTCTAGGGAGGACTGTGGTCCTCTAATATTCGAGTTGGTGCTTGAATATTGGGAGTTGTAGCTTCCATCTAGTTGTGGCTAGAAAACAGGGTGGCAGGGTGGTGCTCGGGAAACCATAGAGTTTTCTGTATACAAGTTGGTGCTTGTATAAATCTAGTTGGTGCTGGAGTATTTAGGGAGTTGGTGCTTCCTTCTAGTCGGTGCTAGAGAAACCATAGAGTTGGTGGTATCAACAAGTTGGAGCTTGTAAAACAGAGGTAGTAGCCTCATTTTGAGTTGGTTCTCAAACACAGATGATGTACATAACTTAAAAGACTGCCTATCATTTCGAAGAAGAAGAGGTTTTCTTTTTTTATGAGTTTCCTCGTGAAAATATGTCTCTGTGTATATATTATATGTGACTGATGCTCATTATTTATGTTGTCCATATGTTGTATAATATTGATGATCTCTTGAATAAAGATTAAGAGTGGTTTAATAGACTTAAAATTGTTTAAGCCCAATAAAAACTGATTCACCCCCCCTCTAAGTTGTCTTAGTAATTTCAACAATTGGTATCATAGTGGGTTTCTTTTATCTAAAGGTAGATATGTAAGCTTAAACATGAAAAGTCATGAAGGGACTTCAACTAGTAAGCCTCCTCTGTTTGATGGAACAAATTTTTCCTTTTGGAAGGTTAGAATGAGAACATACCTAATGGCCTTAGGTGCTGATGTTTGGGATGTAGTAGAGACTGGATATACAAAGCTTGTTGTGCTGGCTTCCAAGGATGATAAGTTAGAATTTAGATTTAATGCTAAGGGAATGAATGCTATCTTGAATGGACTTGTAGAAGCCGAGTTTGTAAAGGTGATGCATCTTCAAACTGCCAAAGAAATGTGGGATAATTTTATTAGCAGCTATGAAGGAAATGAGCAAGTAAAAGATGCCAAACTTCAAACATTTAGGTTGAATTTTGAACAACTAAAGATGAATGAAGATGAAACAGTTAGCAAGTATTTTTTAAGAGTTGAAGAACTTGTGAATGCCATGAAGGGTCTTGGTGAGAAGATTGAAGAATCAATTTTAGTTCAGAAGATTTCAAGATCTTTGCTTGATAAATTTAATCCAAAAGTCTCTGCAATAGAAGAACTAAATGATCTTAAAACTCTCTCCATTGATAAACTCCTAGGAACTTTAACTGCATATGAAATGAGAATCAACAAAGATAAATTCATTACTAGAGAAACATCTTTGAAAGCAGACAAGAATACCGATTTAGATTTAGATGATATTGAGGCAAAATTTGTGAGAAGGTTAAATAAAGGATCAAGAAAATATCAAGGCAAGCTTCCCTTCAAATGTTTTAACTGTGGTAAGATAGGTCATTTTGCATCTAAGTGTCCCCATCAGAAAAAGAACCAGAACTCTGATGATGAAAAGAAGTACAAATTCAGGAAATATAGTAAAAAGAAAAGTTTGTGTGCAAATAATGACAATTCCTCAGAAGACATAGATAGTGATTCATCATGTGAAGACAAAGTGAATGATTTTATGCTTATGGCTATGGGAGATTTTGATGATGAGCACACATGAGGTGAAATGGATGATGAACAGGCTGTGGTGGATATGGAAGGTGAATTAATTGGAGCTTTGGAAGAAATTGACAGACTCATATGAAAGAAGAGAAAACAAAAACAGTTGTTGAAGCAGTTTAAAATGAATGGTGAAAAAACTGATGAAAACCTTTCTCTACTAAAAGTGGAGTTATAAGAGGCAAAGAAAATAGAAGACATACTGAAACAACAATTGCCAGAGAAGAAAGCGAGGTGTGAAGCCTTAGAAGAAGAGATAGTAAAAACTAGAAAAGAAATGGAGAAGTTTAAGACATTGTATCACCAATATTTTCCAAGTATTAAAGCTTCAGAAGAATTAACTTTCATTCTAAATCAGCAAAGGAATCCAAAGTTGAAAGCTGGCTTGGGCTATGAAGAAGGATCAAGTAGTGATCATTCAAGTAATACAGAACCCATCAAGTTTGTCAAAACTATATTCATTGACAACAACCACTCTGCAGAAACAAAGAAATAAAATCAACCACCAAGGAGGAATGAAAGAAAAAGTACTAGAACCAAATCTATAGATCAAAGAAATAACACAAACACATTTTCTAATCAAAGAAATCATCAACATGGAAGAAATCAACTACAACCTTTTTCCAGGTACAAAGGTTTTTTTTATGGTTATTGTTTTTTTTGTTCTAACTTTGGTCACAAAGCTATAAACTGTTCTTTAAGATCTAGATATTTGAAATCAAGATACTCAAGGAATAATTATCTGCCACAACAAATATTGAGACAACCAAGAAACAAACGACCACATACTATAAATCATGTGATGGATGGAGGAAGGACGCAGGTGAAACATAAAAACAGTTATGAACATAACAATTGTTATGATCTCTTATTCAATGAACCAAAATGTTACATCTGTCATAACTATGTACATAAAGCTGCATATTGTCGCTTAAGGAATTTTATGCCAGATTCGAATCCTACTGCTGAAAATTTCAATATTTGGAAGAAGAAAGAAGATGACAAGTGTAGACTAGTGTTATCAACCAAAAGAGAAAAGAACCCCTGGTATATTGACAGTGGATGTTCCAAACATATGACCAGAGACAAAAGTAAGTTTCTAACTCTAAGTAAAAGAAAACCAGGGAATGTAACTTTTGGAAATGATGCACTAGGAAAAATAAAGGTAAAGGAATGGTGAGTTTGAGTAATGGCAAAGGGAAAGCTCAAGATGTGTTGTTTGTAGAAGGTCTGAAACACAATCTGCTTAGTGTCAGTCAAGTCTGTGACTGAGGATGTGAAGTCGTTTTTACCTCTAAATATTGTAGACTAAAATCTGTGAATTCAAGACAGCTAGTTGCAAAATGGATAAGAACAGAAAACAATGTCTATGTGTTAAAAGAAGAAAAAGAAGAAGGTTACTTAAGCAATTCTGAGGAAAGTTGGCTATGGCATAGGAGACTTGGACACTTAAATTTTGATCATATAATCAAGCTCAAAAATAGTGGGGCAGTAAAGGATCTTCCAAAGATATCAAAGCCATATGATTATGTTTGTAAACCATGCCAGATAGGAAAGCT
>ML815318.1:75465-91090 GCA_009831015.1 Picea engelmannii
TTGAAGAAATTTCAGATGGAGGATTCCTCTCCTATTAGTACACCTATGGTGGTTGGTTGCAAGCTCAGTAAAGATGATATGTCACCCGATGTTGATCAAAGGACATACCGATCAATGATAGGCAGTCTTCTGTACATCACAACTTCCTGTCTTGATATAATGCAAGCTATTGGAATGGTAGGTCACTATCAGTCTGCTCCTAAACAAAGTCATCTAGTAGCGGTAACAAGGATATTCAAGTACTTTAAAGGCACAATGAATTACGGTTTGTGGTATCCTAGAAATCAGAACTTTCAATTAACTGCTTATTCAGATGCCGATTGGGAAAACTGCGTTGATGAGAGAAAAAACACCAGTGGAGGAGCATTCTTTCTGGGTGACTCATTAGTAGCATGGCTTAGTAAAAAGAAAGGACCCATTTCATTATCAACTACATAGGCATAATACATTGCTGTTGCTACTTGCTGCACTCAGATTTTGTGGATGATTCAAACTCTTGCAGATTTGAAGGTAAACTATACTGTTCTGATTACAATTCACTGTGATAACACCAGTGCCATTAGTGTCTCCAAGAATCCTGTTCCTCACTCCAAGACTAAACATATCCCAATAAAATACCATTTTCGTAGAGAACAAGTTACAAACAGAGTCGTTCAGCTGAATTATATTCCTTCCATAGAACATATAGCTGATATCTTTACTAAACCATTAGTAGCGACCTCTTTTGGATATCTTCGTCAAAAGTTGGGGGTTATAACTCCTTTCTTCTAATCTGTTCACCTGATTAGGGGGAGTACTTATTGAATATCTGTTGTATTTATAAGTTGTTCATAGTTGACAGGGGGAGTATGTACTACAACAACTCAGGGGGAGCGTGTTTCTTCTTTGACATTGATGTCAAAGGGGGAGAAAGTGTGGTAAATTTCAAGGTTTCTATAGTGGTGGTAATTTCATGGATGCTACAGTGGTATAGTTGCATGTTTTTCAAGGGATTTCCATCAATGCCAAAGGGGGAGATTGTTGACATGTTTTTAGATAGAGGCAGAGTATGCGTATTTGTCATTGATGGCAAATATCAACATGATCAGATGGCAAAGATCAGCACGATCAGTAGCGTAGCGATAATGGGAAGATCAACAGTTTAAGAGCAGAAGGAGGAAAACAATCAAAGCACGACAAAGGTTTCATTTCGGAGTTTCGCTGATCAGGAAATCCAAAGGAAAGAGGTTCAAACTCGCGATATGTGAAATCGTGATAACAATCCTGACCGTTGGAGTCATAGGACATGTGGCAAGTGATTGGAATTTCGTTGACTTGTACATTGGAGGATTCAATGGAGCATGGTGTGGGAAATCGCGATATGCGAGATCACAAAAAGTTCTGGACCGTCGAATCATTGAGATCGTGGACCATTGATCAGGCATGATGTAGACCTGTGAAGTTGAGAAATCACGATAAGATCTTGACCATTGATTCAAGAAGGACACGTGGTGAAATCGCGATAATATCTGGACCATTGGTTCCATAGGGAACATTGCGAAAGATCATCGTTTTGATGACTGGAAAGTCAAAGGAGCGAAGTGCTTGTTTGATTGGCGAGTGGTCATATCTCGTGGTCACATTGTCGAGAGTTGGAGAGTAGAGCTAGAGAAGCCAAGCTCTATTTCAGAGTTCATGACATGGAGAGTCAAGAGGACTCATTACAGAATACCCGAGATTCAAAAGTGCAAAATGCATTTTCGAATAAGGCTGTGGTCACAGCCAGTGGTTACGTTTGCGGAAGATGGAGGAAGAAGCTAGCGGTGTTAAGCTCCATCTCGGAGCCTCGGTGATCGCGAATTGGAGTATCGATATCCTTCATCATAGGAATTGTGATATGCGATATTGCGATGAGATCTGGACCGTCGGATCATTGGAGATCTCGACCGTTGATCAGGCTCGATAAAGTTCATAAGTTCACGAAATACGAAGCGCCTTTTTGGCGCATCCTATGGTCACCACCGATGGTCACGTGAGGGGAAGAAGCTGGCAGTGCTAAGCTCCATCTCGGAGTCTCAGTGATCGTGATTTGGATTGTCGAGACCCTTCGTCACAGGAATGCTAAGATGCGAAATCACGAAATTCAAATTCTATTTAGCGCTCGGTCACAACTATTGGACATATGAGATAAACACGAAATCCTGCAGATTTAATTCAATGGTGCTGGTTAATTGGAAACTTGATCGAAGGGTTACTGTTTCACCTCACAGGTAATCGATAAGTTACAATTAAGTTACCAAAACTGAATCATGATTCTTGGACGGTTGGCGATTCAGTTGCTAATGCGTTTTCTTGGAGATTCAAGGTGTAACTGAATAGGTGGTAAAGGATAAAATGGAGACACAATGACTGTGGAAGGTTGGTCGTTCTGAATGAAAAATGAGTTGAACTATAAGAAAGGGAAAATTACAGTATGCGCAGGGTGAGACTGATAGTATGCGCTGTGTGAGATAAAACTCAGAGATGAGTAACTGATGAGGAATAGACATAAGCAAGAAAAAAGTTGTAGAACAACTTGAAGCAGAGAAGAATTGCAGAACAGACAGAGGAAGAGAAGAATTGCATAACAGAAAGAGGAAGAGAAGAATTGCAGAACAGAAAGAGGAAGAGAAGAATTGTAGAACAACTAGAAGCATACCAGATTTACAGAACAAAGAAGAAGTGGTAAGAATCGATTTATGTGTGACTGATGCTCATTATTTATGTTGTCCATATGTTGTATAATATTGATGATCACTTGAAGAAAGATTAAGAGTGGTTTAATAGACTTAAAATTGTTTAAGCATAATAACAACTGATTCAACCCCCCTCTCAGTTGTCTTAGTAATTTCAACAGGACTCTGAAGTACTTCTTCAATTTAAGTGGCCAAACTTCTACTTCTTCCCCCTTCTTAATCTCTCCATCGAGGTGGGTGGTTTGACTTTCTTGAATTCTTCAGGGTCACGACTTTTAGAATGTTTCCTCTTCTTTCCTCTTGGATGAGAATGGGAACTAGTTTTTCCACTAGAATATTCCTTAGAGTTGTTAGTGTCCTCACCAGAGGAATCTTCCATTGAATGTCCCTTTTCTTCATGCTGGGCCTTCTTTGAGGTGTTCCTCCTAGTGGACTTGGAGTTTTCTTAGTATGATGCTTGTACACATGACTGGAAACTGGACCATGTTGAAGTTACTTTTGTATATCTGATAGACTTTGTAGTAGGACTGCATTAATTTCTGTCTACTTTTTCTGCTCCTTGATCAACGTTTCATTGTCAACCTTATAACTCTATAATTCTGCCATGAGGCTTCTTACAGTTTCAGCCAAATTTGGAGGGGTTTCCACCACCCTCCTTTCATCAGATTATTCCTCTCTATTGTGGGATCTCTCCCCCAACTCCTGATGTGTCACCATCCTTTATGTTGTAGTTCTCTTGTTGTTCACTGATCGCTTGAGTGTTGATAAAATATTTTTAGTTAGTTGCTAATCTACCAATTCATGAACAACATATATCATTGCAAGGTGAATTCAGTTCTTTATTTGGAGACATTAGCAACCTACAATGCAGACTTCCGAAACATCTATCAATAATAGAAGGGGGGTAAGGTAGGGTATTACCCCATAAATTCTCTAATAATATTTTTATACGGTTCATGCATGAACCCAATTAGGCCAAGTGCTATTGCTATGCTTTGATACCAATTTGTAATACACCCAACTCCTAAATACCCTTTCTAGGGAGGGGACATCATATTTTTTCTTTCCCTAGTTCATTTTTAAGTCCCTTACTTAAGAAAAACTCTCTTAATCAACTTCCTAGAAACTTACATCTCTCACTGTGCGCTTGAACCAACTAGCGGGGTCCTCCTCGTGACCTCGGGTTGAAAACTGGGAGCTAAGAGCCTGTGTTAGCAAAGGTTTCGACACTTCGGAGTTTACTGAACTTTAGTAGTTCCAAAGTGTTGTCAAATTCTCTGATCATTGAACAATGGAGGGGATTCGACGATTGGCACCGAACATCCTATATCCTAATGCTCGAAGTCCCATAATCTCGCCACATGCCCCTATCCCTTCGGCGTTTGGTGATTGACTATCCTCATTGGACTTTCAACATTTGGCGATCGACAATTTACATCGAATGTTCCTATATGGTACTACACCCTAAATCTTCCGAATTCCTGCCATGTGTGTTTGGTCCTTTGGTGGTCGACATTCGATGATTTGTGTTGGACGTTCCTATATTGTACCACACCCCACATATTCCGAACTCCCGAAGCTATCCAAACTCCTGGAGTCCCGGACACGTCACCAACCATGTAGGCTAGGTGGCCACGAACCAGAAACTGACACACGGAGAGGGTCAAGGGGTGACACATGTCCTCGATAGGGGGTGACACATGTCATGCTCTAACATGCACAATGGGCATGTGAATCGTCCAAAAATGGGTGATACGTGGCATGCATAAAGCAAGTCCACATCACCCGGGATGGTTTTAGCAAGCCACGTCATCATAGGATGATAACTGCTAAGTCCTTCAAACTAATGGTCCACAAGATTCCACGTAGATCCATATATCTATGGTTCTCATTACTTCGCGAATTTGGCTTCAGAGCTTACCGAATCCTCTCGATGCAAATCCCCTGAAGAGATAAGTGTCTGGACTCTCAGATCTTGCGCCACGTGTCCTTTTCAACCAATGGTCGATATTTACTTCAGCGTTCACGGTTCTCACACCTTGAAAACCCTTGGCCAAATTCCTTTAGAGTACAAAGTCTCTCGACCACGGGATCACGTACCACGTACTCGTTCATCCAACGATCCTCATGACTTCGACAGTTCGACATTCGAGAGTTTGGCATGTATCTCCCGACTTTCCTTCCGGACCACACCATATCTATTGCCATGTGTTCCTAGCATCTATGACCAGGGTTTACTCCGAATTGCAGACCTTCAGGGAAAACACGTGCGTTTCTAAATCGTCGAATACCCAGACTCCTGGACAACTATGGATCTATGGACATGTGTCCTTCTAGTTCAACGGTCCAGATTAACTCCGCGACTCCGTCATTCAGGAGTTTCGATGTTAGACCATTCCTATTCTCCCAAAGTAGCACTTTGCCGAAGCGCTTAACGCTTCCCTTCCTACATCCGATCTAACGGCTGAGACAAATCTACCTTGTATTCCCAGATCGATGGCCCTCGTTGATTCACGACTTTAGCCTTTGGCTACTTTCGAGGATTGTGGAGTCACAAGTCCTGAAGTCCTGAAGACGAAATGGCTAGTTCCTTTTGGGCTAGCTCAGGGTTCCTAGGCCCTGGTCACATGGATACTTTGGAAATTCTAGGGTCTAAGCGCTAACCCTTTAGAATCAATTGGGTTAAGGACATGGGAACGAGCGCTCGGTCATATGGATGGTTAGTCTGAAGGAAAATGCCCTTCTCCCATAGACTTGAACTTAACATTTCTGCTAAGGTGAACTTCACGGGGTTGGCAGGGCTTAGGCATTTCGGTCAACCCTACCCCCTCTCTCCCGTGGATTCACATCTCATGACTATTCTAGAAGCAAAAATGAGATAAATTGAAAGATAATATAGATATAACAATTTACAGAAATCACAGAGTTCTTCTAATAATTGTCAAATACTGAAAGACTGAATCATAAACACAGACATTTCATCATCACATCCAATATAATACATAGAGCATGAGAATACTTATCAGAACTGGGAACTGTGAAGCAACTGCTGAAAGGGATGCATGTTTCCTCCCAACCATAGGCACAACCACTCCCACTAGATTTACCACTAGCCACCCCTGATCTAGACCATGATGCTTTGAGAGAGATTCTTTCTCTTTTCTCCAAAACAATCAGGGACAAAGGTTACTCTCCTTCTCCCACATGAACCGGGGGTTTGGTTTTCTCCACTCCAAGCAAGGAGGTATGATTGAGTACTTCTTTAGTCACTCATCAACCTTGTTTATTAGCTTGTAGTGAGACCTTGTCCATGGATTCTTTAAGCCAAAATGATCTTACTGTTCAACTTTTTCTTTCAACTTTCAAGTCGAAGTATGCTTCCCTTCTCTTCTCGGAAGAGTGTTTTTTTTTTTCTACTCTTCTATCTCGTCGATCTCTTTGTCCCCGAATTAAATCCTTTGTTTCCTTCCTCAGTAAGGTTGTGTGGGTCTAAATCCCAATTTGTGGTCAGGCCTGGAATCCTTATAGATGGGTACCCTACCCCATCTCTTCATTAACTCTTGAGGATGGCCTTCCAACTACTAGCTTGACTGGTAATTCATTTCTAGGTCAGAGGACTGTTGAGAAATTACACCTAGTAGGTACTAGTCTGGTGAGGTTCATCTCAACCATACTTGGTTCCCCTTTACCATATCTCTCATAGAATCCATGGTCTATCTTGGAAAACTTTCCCCCTTTCAGTAGTTGTGCAACACATATTCAAATTCTATTAATAACATAAATTCATACATTGACCCTTTTATACAAGGGTTCATTAAATCAAACATTCACACATATTTAGTTCACCATAGTCTCTTGGCTAGTTATAGTTATGTTTACAAACTGGGGGAAACATGGGTATTACAGTGCTCGTTCAGAAAAAGGAAGAAGGATTCAAACAACCTATTGCCTTTTCAGTAAAAGCCTCAGGGATGCTTTCTTAAAATATGACATTCTAGAGAAGCAGTCTTATGATATGGTAAAGTCACTCAAAGCTTTTCGGACATATGTTTTACATTCAAGAGTAATCGCCTATGTACCGACTAGAAAAATCAAAGATATCCTGATTCAACCTGATAGTGATGGAATAAGGGGTAAATGGTTGGTGAAAATTCAAAAATACAATTTAGAAGTTAAACCAACCAAACTGGTAAAAGGACAAGGTATGGAAAAATTACTGGCCGAATCAAATTTCAGAGATCTGGGAATAAATGATTTCGAGTCTCAAAATTCTCTCCCATACATAGAAGAGATTGATGATCAAGTGCCAACAATTCAGATTGATGATTAACTTTCTTCCTCATCTCAGTACAACAATATCGTTTCATATCTTCTTACTCTTCAATCCCACTGACATGAATCCTTCCAAGGAAAGAACCTTAAAATTATAGGCAATTAAATATTGCATTATCAATGCTAAGTTATACTGGAAGGATCCTTTGGGTTTCTTGTTATGTTGTCTTACAAAATATGAAACAAAAGTTGTCATTGATGAGTTTCATAAAGGAGTATGTGGAGACATCATGCATGGAGAGCAACAACTTATGAAATTTTAAGGGCATGCTATTATTGGCTGAAATTATTCACTGATGTAAATGCAAGGATTAGAGCTTGCAATTCATGCCAATTGTTTGCTGTAGAGAAAAATATTCCTACCTTACCTTTAGTTCCTATCAAAGTTGAAGCTCCTTTCCAATAATGGGGCCTATATTTTATCAGAGAGATTCATCCACAATCAAGCACTCAACATAGATGGATTTTAACTGCTACTAATTATTTTAACAAATGGGTTGAAGCTATTCGAACTTGGAATGCTACAAATTCAGTAGTGATAGATTTTATGGAAGAGAACATCCATGGAAGATTTGGTTGTCCGAGGAAAATAGTCACAGATAATGCACAAGCTTTCAAATATATTGCTATGATAATTTTTTGTCAAAAATATAATATCATTTTGGGCCATTCTACAACTTATTATCCTCAGGGAAATGGGCTCGCATAATCGTCTAATAAAAGTTTAATGGCGATAATTAAGAAAGTTTTGACAGAAAATAAGAACTTGGAATATACATTTAAAATATGCTCTATGGGCAAATAAAATTGACACCATGAAATCTATAGGTATGTATCCTTTCCAATTAGTTTATGGCATGTATTTTATTCTTCCTATTAACCTTGTTGTTTCTGTGATGAAACTCTGGAAGGATGCGAATGAAGAACCAAATGATTTGACAAGAAGAATAAATCAAATAATTGAAGTCCAACAGAATAGAAGAGAAGTGGATGATAAGCTTAAGAAATTTCAAGACAATATGAAAGCCATCTTTGATAAGGAAGCTAAATATAGGGAGTTTATTCTTGGAGATTTATTCTTGAAGTGCGAAGCCAGAAAAGAAGATGCTAGGAAACATGGAAAATTTGACCATCTCTGGTTCAGACCTTTCAAAATTGCAGTAACGAAAAGGAGAAATTCATTCTCTCTTGAAAATTTAAATGGATAAATTCTTGAGGCCCCTATCAAGGAGAGGTTTTTAAAACATTTCATGTAGCAGTTTACTTTTTAGTTTCCATTGTATATACCAGATTGGATTGGATTTCCATTGGCAAAATTTTTTATTTTCATTTTTTTAGAGAATTATTTAAATATTTTTCAATGCTAAATTTGTATAAATATTCTCAAGAAAATAATGTTTTTAATTTTATGTTAAGAAAAAACAAAAACAAAATACAATTTTTCTACAGAAGATAAATCACCTTTTACTTTGCAAAAAAATAAAATTCACTCAGTAGTTAATAAAAAAATACTTCTTCTGAAAAAAATCACTGAAAAATTCAGAAAATAAGACCGTCAAAACATAATAACAGTCTTTGAAAACTAAAGGTTCAAAAACTTATATGTTCAAAGTCTGATTTGATTTCACAGTTTCAAAAAACAAAAACAAGGAGTATATGGAAGACTGCTAATGACTATTGATATGCAATGCAGTTTCATTATGTATTGCTTCTTTTACTTCCACAAAATCCTCTAACTTTTTAAACTCCACTTTTTCTTGTAGAGGCAATGATCGTGGTTCTTCAACAACATTTTAACAATATTCTGGAAGTAAAGTTTCTTCAAAAACATGAGATGATGTTGTAGATACTCGAGACTCATGTGATTCTGCAGGAATGTTCATTCGAGTTCTTGAGATTGAATACGCCGATGAAGTTTAAAATTCAAAGTTTGGAGATCTTCAAATTTTTCTGACTGCTCCCGAATAGTTTCCTGGAGAGTAAAAATTGCGCAATCGACACACTCACAGTCATCACGCTCAACACTCATTTTTCCCTTCTTCGAACTCTCTGGAATTAGGTGATAAACGAATACAATCCCTTGTCCAAAACTTCAAAACAAAACACGTAAGAGTTCATATTCTCTCTTATTTTCTTAAGTAAAAATGAAAGTCTGATTAAAATAGATATGAGGGATATTTTCCCACGAATTAAAGATAACATCATCATCTGAAGAAAATAATGGAGAAGTGGGGAAAATACAATCCAAAACATTATGTTGATTGGGTATAAGAACATATTTGGTACAAAAATATTTAAAAAAATAAATCAAAATGGTTAGAAAGTGACTGCGGGATAGAGCAAATCATAAGTCTCATTTGACACAGAAACTCGTGTGAAATTACGATTGTTCAGATTAAGATGTTTGAATGTTTGATATAATTGTTTCTTCCTCTCTCCTTAGTTCTTTCTACAAACAATATTCTTTCTTCTTTCTCATCATATTAATCCTTATAGAAATCATAAAACTTAGCCTAATGCAAAAAACTTAGAAGCATATTTTCAAAACAGGCCGGGCGAATTATTTTTATGTTTCTTTAATTTTAATTGAAAAAGTATGTCTAGTCTAATCCTAGTAAATTTAGCTCTAATATCATATTGCAACCGATGAATTTGCTCAAGGTTTATCCCTGGAATGAATAAAATTTCCAAAATTTACCTATAGGCGAAGGTATACTTAGAATTGGAAGAAAAACTAATCTTAGAGTATTCTTAAAATTGTAGACATACCTTATTTTTCATCAAGATCTTAAATAAATGTCATCCCTTGTATCTTACATACAAATTGATCTCCCCTAGTTCAAAGTAATAAAATCGAATACAGATGGTGAAAGGAAATTAAAAAATGGATTGCCCCCATCTTGTTCCAATAGAGATGATGAAAGGAAATTCATGTAATTGATTGCCCTCATCTCAGTTAAATGAAATATTGTTTTTCAAGTGGTGAAAGGAAATTCAATTAAGGGAGATATAGATAACTTCACTAGGGTACTAAATAGGCTCGTTGGCAGTGAAGCAATATCTATGATATCTATAAAGGTTTTCTTACACATCTATATAACATACTCTGTTATCTAGTTATTTTTCAATAATATTTATATCCTGAACCAACCGAGATTCCTTAAATAAATATATTTATATCTATATAACCTTGAAGAGCGAATATAGTCGGTTAAAATCTGATATTTTTGTTAAAATTACTTTGATTATCCTAAACAATTATGGAATCAATTTTAAGGAAGGAAAACAC
Organism: Picea engelmannii; assembly: GCA_009831015.1. Classification (NCBI taxonomy): domain Eukaryota; kingdom Viridiplantae; phylum Streptophyta; class Pinopsida; order Pinales; family Pinaceae; genus Picea; species Picea engelmannii. The sequence goes on from ML815318.1 coordinate 85,801, forward strand.
TTATTAGCCTAACTTGAAATCAATCACCAAGTGTGATTTAAGATATTTAGATATAGTTATGTTCATTTTTCTATATATGATTAAATTTCAAATAAAACAAGAAAACATTTAAATCAATAAAAGAAGAAATTATGACTCCATTTACCCAATAAAGGCACCTGGTATACTTTTCTTTAGTGCCTCACATGGAGCCACAATCCCCAGATGGAGCCTATGTTAGAACACTTTAGAAAAATTCAAATAAAAATTAAACTTTGAAGTCTTTTTGTTTTTTGATCTCTTCAAAATAAATTATGAAAAATCTTTTGAATAAAAGATATGATCGTTATATCTTGACAGGGCGCATACATTACTATCCGTTAAAAGGTTTTAGTCATCTGGATCAATGGTTCTTGTGAATTCAGAGTTCTAAAGTTGCATGAGGTTTAAACAAAAGAAAGATACAAAGTCAATTCAGGACTTCACGATTCGGGAGTTTCAAACTCAAGGTGTTTAAATATCTAAAAACCCCAAAGTTGTGAAGCTCCAGAGTCTCAGAGACATGTTCCCGTGAAAGTATTTTAAAATAGATCTACCGATGAGTCATAGGCCACCTATCAATATTTATTTGTGCTGACATGTGGCACTCCTTTTTGGCACTTTAGTCACATCATTCACACGATTTTAGGTGACGTGTGTCACTCACTTTTTATGACCCATCATCAAAAGTGACGTCATCACTTCCACATCACTCCGGGAGATTGTCCTTCGGGAGATAAGTCAAGATCAAATTCAAAGGATCACCGGAGCATCAAAGTGCTAAAGCGTGAGAGCGCCAAAGTCCCGAAGCACCCAAATGATTATGATAATTAAAACACTAAACAAGGTTAAGTAGCTGTGATTAATGATAAGTAATCACACCGTGAATTCGACCTTCGGGAGATATCTATTGTTTTTCATTTAAAACTCTTGAATGTCGAACTGTCGAAGTACTCACCGCACATATAAGCTCATAAACTCCCGGAGCTCTGAAGTTCCAGAGTCCCAAAGTATTTAAAATTAAAAAGTGACTTTAAACTATGATAATTAAAACAAAAAAGTAATTAACGGTTGATTAACTGCTCCGTGAATTTGGCCTTCGAGAGATATCCATTATTTTGCATTCAAAACTCCCGAATATCAAACTGAACTCCCGAATATCGAACTGCTGAAGTACTTTATGTTAATTATTAATAATACGTCTAGCTGGCTAGGGTAAAAGATTTGGAAAAGTATTGTGACCGCCAAGTACTAAATTTAACAGATGATTACTCTGTCAATAGATTAATGCAAGGATATCTAGACATTAATATTTCTGTAAATAAAAGCATTTCAAACTTCAAAGTATTTTTCCATTTGCATCCAAAATTGTCGCATTCAACATTTTGAAGCTCACAGGTTTTACTTATCACAAGAGCGTTAACATCAACTTTTGAAAAATCATGGCGTCACACAAAGAAATAAAGAAGCAAGATTCATTGACTGAGGAATCAAACCCAAATATAAATGTCGAAACTTCCAAGTTCGTTGTTGCATTAACAGAACTACATGCACAATTCAAGGATCAAATAGAAGGCGAGTGAAGTGCCATCGAGAAAAATAAATCTCAACAGATCCAAAAATATCTCCATTGTATCTTTTAGTTTTAATTGTATTCTATTTTGAGAATGAAGAATGTGGAATGTCTAACTACTTCCGATTAAGACATTTTTGTATAAATAAATAGATCAAAAATCTAATCGAGGCTTCTTCTGGCCGAATGCAAAAGAGAACTTACTGAATATCAATTAGAAAGAGAAAACAAAGATTCTACGTCTCATTTCCTTGAGTTATGTGTTTTCTGTGTATTACAATTTCATAATCTTATTTTCTTCACTCCATGGCCCTTGAAGATTGAAAGACTACATTTTAGTAACACATCTATTGTGGTTTATATATTGGAAGTTTGTTTAGTTGCAACTTTTCCTCTGTTATTACTATGAGTAAAACAAGACCTGTATCTGTGTAAGTTTCCTCATTTTAAATTATCTATCAAAGGGCTCCTTCTTCATAATTCTTCTATTGCGGATAAGGTAAGATTTATTTGTATTTGATACCTTACTTTATTTTGACAGTATTTGTTAATCAATTCTAATTTTCATATGACAAAAATTTATAAAGACTCAAAGAAAGAGATACAACCTCTGTGTTTTCTAATCATTAAAATTCATTTGAAGTTTCATCTTAAAATTGAAGGTAGAAAATCATTACAAAAACAATTCTCTTAAATCTTTGGATGCCTAGCATTATTCTGTGAGCCTAGATTAAATCTCAGGAACAACAAAAGGGAAATGGGAAGTGTAGTATTTGATCACTGCATTGAAACATTGGTCTCATGGGAAGGAGGAGGATTTAGATCTTCTAATTCAAGTTATTGGTCCATATGGCTTGCCCATAATGTTATACTTTTCCAAAGGAATAATATCTCTCTAATAGGATCTACCATAAATTGAAATCAAGTCCGGGATTAAAAAAAAGGCCTAAGAATGGATAAGAAACTCCAAATCCTAAGGTGCCCAACTCGAAGGAAGGGAACAACACAATATAGATTTGATGGTGCAACAAAGGATAACCTGAGACATAGCAATGTAGGGCATGGATACAACTCTAGGACTTGTCGAGGATCTACTTCAAGCTTGACTTGGGTATTGGAATGAATAATCAACTAGAGCTTATGGATGTTAGAAACTTGATCTTGATTATCTAGGAGAATAATATTGGGAAGATTGATATTTTTGGTGATTTCATGATCATCATCGATTGGTTTTTAGGCACTTTATAGGTAAGCAATATTCATCATTAGGCATCCATGAGGAGGATTTCTAAGATGACTTCTAAATTTGAGTATGTTTCCATCTTCCACATCTTTAGAGAGAAGAATGTCAATGTGAACTCCCTTGCTAAGTTGGCCTAGAAACATGTCATTTAATTATTAATATCTATAAGGGAGATAACCATCACATCTACAATAAAACCAGGTTTTAGAAGAACCTACATATATCTCTCTAAAGTATTTGCCCCAAACTTTAAAAAATGATACAAGAAATTGGCTTTTTCTCTTTCCACAATTTGCACTCTTATGCTTTTTAATAATATAAAATCTTATGTGTATTCTCATATGCTTATGGAAGTGTCCTTTTCTCTAATTCTTATGCTCATGCTCTTATGTTTTTTTTCCTAGCACTTTGTCAATTAGACTATTCAATGATATAATCTCTTAAACCATACAAGTGTACTCCTTTTGCTAGAAATAAATTGAATATAGCCTTTTCATCAAGAAAAAATGTAAGTTATAGCTGTGTGCAGTAGGTCAAACATACCCAACAATTAATGGAGGAGAACAAATTATGTGAATTGCATAATGACCATCGATATGCAAAATCCCAAAGAATGACTTAAAAAATGTAAGTAAATGAACTTTACATGAATACACAAATATGTAGAGTCGTAAATGTAATCATCGTGTGCCATGCATCCTCAACACACCACTATTTATAACTTGATAGTAATTATAACCATCATTGTCATGCATCATTAATGTATCACTATGTCTAATTTAATAGAGGAGAAGTCTAAATGTTCTATGATTTGGACTTTTTTAGCAATCATCAGTGGAATTCGACTATAAAAGATTGTTGGAATTAAAATTTTTGATTGTTGAATTTATATTTTCGATTGCAAAATTAGGTTCAACGCCGTAAAAAAACCCTATTACACTCGGAGTGTGCAATCTCGACAATTGATATTTGTGATTCCAACAATTCTTCTAAAAAGTTACGCCCCCAGACACTGTTCTTCTGGATTTGAAAACAACATGGTGGGGAATTTCGAAATAGAACCTTATATTGTAAGCCACAATATACTTCTTTCACATAGAGCTGTTGTAAAAATATATAGGACCAAGTACCAGGTGAGTTTATATCTTGTTTTCAATTGACTGAGCACTAAATTTTTTCTTTTGTTGACCCAACTTCTTGCTAAGAATAGAGGATTTTGGAGACTTAGAGGGTTTTAATTCAGGTAAATGACAGACCGATGCTTTGCTAGTGGAGTCTTAGGCCACAGTTTTTGCGGTCTGTAGTTTGTACGGATGATGTTTGATGATTTATTGAAAATTAAGTCAGTTTCTCATCTTTATTATAATATCTGCTTGACCTAATCAGATTTTCCTGGTGTTTATATTGGTAATATCTTTCAGAAATTATTTGACAGTGAAATGTTCAAAAAATTTGGTGGCACTTTTTATCTTTAATCCCTTAATGGCTGGCAAGCAATCATTGTAGCGAAACGTCCAACGGCTAGAAATGCTAAATTTATGCAAATATTTTACAGAAGATGCCTCAAACCTGTAACTTTTCTTGCTTGAATGGTCAAACTCTCAGTTGAACTTTCTACACCTAGGGATGTTTCGAAACTCCATAATACGTCTGTAGTTCTACTAACCCCAATGAGAAATTCTGTTAAAATATAATACCGTGTATTGTTAAGTCCTTCGACGGTTGAAGAAAGATGAAAAGCAGATTGACTCATAATAATATAGAGATAGTAATGTAGATTTTGAAACAAACCTTGAAATTCATCTGTTCAACTGAAATGTACGAATGATCACCCAAGAGGGCCAACAATTCCTTCGACGACTGATGAAAGAAGAACAACAGATTCAAGCATAATAAAATAGAGATGGTAATGTAGATTTTAAAACAAACTTTGATTTGATATTGTTTTTTATATAATTGAGTCATTAATCTTTTTCATTTCTATTTTGAATTCATCTAAATTGAAATTAACTTCTAATTGGTCAACGAATTTCAAGATGTTTTTGCTTGGTCTTATGAGGATATTCGTGGTTTTGATCTCGTCTGAATTGACGAATGCTAGCCAAGGCCCCCCCACCAAGCCAAGCCCCCCCCCCACCAGATAAGTTGCTTTTAAGTGAGCCCATGTTATTCTCGGTTTTTCGAGAGTCATAATGTTGAAAACAAATAAGTTCTTGATAGGAAAGAAGAGAAACATATTTCATATTGATGATGGATATAGTTGTCTATTCTAGTCTTTTACATTTCAATTTTGAATTCTAGTCCTTTACATTTCAATTTTGAATTTACTGAACTAAAATGAAATAGTATGTACAAATGTGCACTGAGAGGCCGACAATTCTTATGTTGATCAACGGGCTGCCCAAAGAGAAATGAACTTCACATTAGGATGGTATGGAATGTATGCAATGTCAAAC
>ML815319.1:0-16691 GCA_009831015.1 Picea engelmannii
CATAATTTAGGTAGTGCGGGGCACAAGTTAGTAGGTTGTCCAATTGTTGCATAAATGGCACATGGTGGTTGGATCCAGGGTTGGTAAGGGAGGGTGGCATCATTTTTCTTCTTGGTGCCCCTTTGTTTGGTAGTATTTCCCCCACCTGTGTGACTGGTTTGAAGAGTTGGTGTTTGAACTGTCAATTGCATGCGAAACACCTCTGGTTGAGACATAAGGGATGGAATCGGTACCATAGATGGTGGCACTAAATACCAAAATAGAATGGCGATCACCATGTTTGGAAAGGTGAGAGTGGAAACAACCTGATATGTTGTGACACCTAGTGGTGGGTAAAATAAGGGTATTTGGGTTATGGCTTGAGGGATCGTTTTTCAAACAGGTATGTGCCCAATTACTGGTGGGATTTCTTGAATGGGTGAATCTTCTGGAATAGGTTGTAGAAAATTCCCTTCAAGTGTTTCTTGTGGTGTAGAGGTCTCCATGGAGGATGTGAATGAGGGTACTTCAAGATAAGGGTCATTGGGGATCTCCACACCATATGATGTGACTGCGTAAACTTGAGTTGTGATTTTGGTAGGTATGCTCAATGGAATTCCCTGATAAGATCCAATTAATGATGGGTCTTCAAAGATTCTCGGTTTGACCTCAAAAACTGGCGAGAGGTCAGAGCTGACTCATATGAGAGGAAGGATTATTTCTATGTTCCCTGACTGATGGTTTCATAGTGTGTTAACTGGTCAATGGTGACTTTCTTCCCATTTTGGGGGAAGAGTATGGTCTAAATACAAAGTAGGCGACGACTTGTATGGCATACATGTAGCTTCATCCAAAGATAATGTTGTAATCCAATTGGTAATTGATGACCTCGATGTCAATGAGAATCATTTCCCCCCATAGTTCCATAGGAACATTTTGGTATAGGCCTTCATTTTGGGATGGGAGAACATCGTATGCTCAAAGATTAATGAATGATAGGACTAGCTCAGGTGATCTAAGATTTTTTCATACATAGGGGAAGATTTTGGCTGAGTGTTAATAACTCCATGATGAGGAATCTATTTTTGTAGGACCGTTGGTGTTGGAGGATGCAGGTAGTTTTGAGGTATCTATGGTGGGTCATGTGGGGTAGGGGGATGTTGTGGATTCATGACTTCTTTCATCCATTTTTCATCTGAAATTTGGGGGAAATGATGGGTGTAATGGCTATATTCACCACATAATGCACAAGGAAAATTGGTTCTAAGATTGTTGTTTCTCCCTTGCCATGGTTGGTCGTTGTTATTTCCTCCTTGGGGATTTTGGTTACCAAGATTATGGCTAAATCCTGCTAGGGGATTTTGAGGGTTTCCCTCCTATCCTTGGTTGTTTTTGTTTTTATTCTTCCCCTTCTTTTGGTTATTGTTGGGTTGATTATGGGGGTTAGCTGTATTCAACTGTTCAAAATATTGAACATTTTGAATGGGAGAAGGTTGAATAAAATTCACCCTTACCTGTTGCTATCCATGTGGTGGGGAAACATGTTGAGGGGGACTAGGGAAAGGGTAGTACTTATTACCTTGTGTATGGGGTCTGTATTGATTATATGAGGTGGATATGCCACTCCCACTATTGTAGTCATATAGAGTGGTAGGTTTTGGACCTGGAAGTGGCATTTGTACCTAGTTTGGTAGTGGTGCAGGTACATCTCCTTCCATCATGGTAGTAGGAGGTACCATGAAATATGGTTGAGTAATAATGGAAGGATAATAAGGGTTCCCCTTGTATGAATGGTGGTATTGATTAGCCCTAAACATGGGTACCGATTGAACATATGGGTTAGCATGGGTCGTGGACCCAATCAACCCATATGTGACATGGAATGCTCCTGGTTTGTCTAGGCCAAAAGGTAGAGGACGATGAGAATAAGGTAAAATGGAGTAAAGGTACCCCGATTGGGAAAATATGAGGTCAAAATGTTGATCCTTTGAGATGGCTTCTTCTTTATTTTGAGGTAGAGTGGTGGCCACATCTTTGGTGATGATGGGGACTAGTGATTTGAGGAATGAGTTTAATCATTGTTGGGGGTTGGTATCATCCTCACAAATTCTTCGTATGCAACACCATTCATGAATATGATCAACTATATGGACTGTTGTGGTTTGTTTAAACTCAAAGAGGATCTCAAAACCAATATCATGGTGCACAAATAGTTGAAAGAAATATAGGAAGGCTTTGGCCAATGATTCAAAGGTTGAGTGGGACCTTGATTTCTCGTACATGTACCATTTAGTGGATGGACTAGTGAATGTGTGTTGGAACAATATCAAATGAATGGAATCGTCCATGATGCTATTGGAAGAGAACCATAGGTGAAAGGAAATGATATGGTTGGCTGGGTCTTCACCCATTTTTACTTCAAACTTTAGGAGTTCGGAAGGTAAATTGGTGGGAATATTCGACCATGTAGGGCCATGTAGGATTGGGTGATTCATTAATTTGGTCAAATATGGCATATTGAGAGATGCCAAGCATGGCATGGTGGGAGGTGTTCCAACCATGGTGCATGAGGGTTGAGAGGTATTTCCTTGAGAGGAAGGTTGGGATATTGTACCTTGCGAAGAAGGTTGGGCTTCGCCTCATTATGATGGAGGGATGGTGGGTGGGTTGTTTGGGATATTTGCACTAAGAAAGGTGGAACCAAACAAGTATGATCCTAAAACAGTTGCACTATTGGTGTATGTGATCATTGAGCTAATGTGTCAACTAAATTGGTAACACCTCCCAATATTGGAGGGAGGTTTTGCAAGCGTCTAAAATTATGGGGATTCTATGGTTCCACTATGATTATGGACTTGCTAAGGATGTGTGTGATTTGTGATGAGAGAAATAAATAAACAAGTGATTTTTATATTTTGTGGACTATCTCAACAATGTCATTTACAATGACACGTAATCAAATGATCATACATAAAACAACTAAGTAACAATGTCGATAGTTTTGGTTTTGTCTGTGTGGGGGAAACAAAATAAAATGCACGTGTCCTAAAATACATAACGTCCTTCCTATCAAAATAGAATTGGGCCTTCCAAAAGAACTCAACAATGGGGCATGAACCCACCAGAAGAGGAACTAGTTGATGCAGGAGCGTCACCGACTCATCAAACGAGCCAGCACATCAAGCAGAGATCAGCTGGATAATCAAACCCAAATTTTTGAAGTGCTTTGGGATTGTAGCGCAAGTCTTTAATGAAGCCATTTATGAAAGAGCGCCTTTTGTATGTTGTATCATACCTCGAGCCATACGCTCTTGTCTGAAGTAGATAGTCGACATTTAATAGATTTAATGCTGGTAGATAGATTTTTAAGTCTAGATTTGATAGTCAGAGTCTGAGAGGGAAAATGGATATAGACACCCTCATTGTGCATTGTATTATTATCAACCCAGGAAAGGAGAAGAGAAAGCAGAGAATATTGTATAAAGAACACCCATGTACAGGCCTTTGAATTTATAGAAGGAAGCTTTGATTCAAGCTCATGGTTTGTGTTGTTTTCTCTGTGTATTGATGTTATGCTCAGGAATGTTTGCTTTTCTTGTATGCATTTATTTTGTATATGTTGTGCATGTGATTTCATGTTTCAGACTGAAGTTTGAAAGGGAGAGAGAGTGAGGTTCAATGGTTTCTCTATCTGAGCCAGGAGATTCCTGCAAGGTGTGCAGTTAAATTCATCCGCAAGGAGTGCATTGATAAAAGGCTCAAGGAGTTTAACTTTTGTTCACGTTCACCCAAAAGTGGAAGTGGGTTGTTGAAGCTGTGCAAGGAGTGCGTAGGCTGGAGCAGAAGCCTCAGTTGTGAATCTGAGAAAAGGAGACCAAAGACTGTTGCTGCAAGAGTTGTGCAGAGTTGGAAGGATTCAACACTTGGGAAGTTGTTGAATGTTGAGCGCAAGGAGTGCGCGCAAGTTCCTCTGAAGGAATTAGAGTGAAAAAGATCAGGAGGCATAGTACCTTTGTGATATCATTGAAAGAGAGAACCATAGGTTTGTGTCGAGGAAGGTTTGAGCAGGAGTTGTAAGTGCAGGCATTGGAGGCAAGTTCTGAGAAAGAACACTTAGCCATTCTCAAGAAATCTTCAAAGGAGGAGAAATAGATGGTCCAGATTTGCAGAGGAGATCAGTAAAATCCCGTCAGCCGTCAGATCTCGGGAAAGTTGCGTAGGGTTTAATTCCTAGTGTGCAGAGGAGGAGTCCCGGAAGAATCATCAGGAATTAACCCATCAGGGTCTCTAGAAGCAAGGACACGTGGCAGAGGATCCAAAAGAGTCGGGGTTCGACATTTCGGGGTTTTTGAGGAAAAAGGAATCGTCGCACCAAGAACCGCGATATCGCGAAATGCGATATCCCGAAAGTCAAAGTTGTGGGCCCTGGAAGGCGTGACAGGAGATAAGTGTCATCGCGCATCGGGGTTCGGAGTTTTGTAAGTTCTGTGAATCAGCGCATTTTAAATCACGAAACTCTGACTCGCGATTTCCCGATCACCACCAGAGTGTGGGTCCCAGGTGCTAGAGCAGAGGACAGGTGGTATTTTATATCGGGGTTCGGGGAATTGAAAGTCCCGTGTACATTGACAATGGGAATCACGATATTCCGATACATGATTTCCCGAATAGGGTTAAGGGCATAGTGGAGGACAGGTGTTGGAAGGTTGGGCCTAGCAGTGGTCAATGCCAGGTGCCATCGCAAATCAGGAATCATGGATCCATGAGAGCAGTGGATCACGGCAACGTGAGTTCCAAATTCCCGACGGAGAAATTCCCGACAAAAGCAAAGGAAGCCTGGGTGAATATTCATCGAGTTTCGGGGATTGTGAGACCTGATCCCGTGGTTTCAGGACTCGCGATCTAGTGAGGTATGATTTCCCAATTTCAAGAAGGGAGGTCATAAAGAGCGTTCTGTGGGTATTGAGAACTCCCGATAAGGGGGTTGAAGAGCATTTTCGTTCTTCGGTCCATTGAAGGAGAAGGTCTTATGGGAGTAGACATGGCCTGGGTGGTGTGTGCTGCGTTAGAGTGGTATCAGAGCAAGAAAATTTCTTTGCTTTTTGTAGCAGAGAAGAAAGGAAAATTTCACCATGTCACCGAGGAGAGAAAGACAATCACCTGATCCAGAGGATAGGGGAAACCAGAGAGGAAGAGGGAGACAATCCTAGAATCCATAAATGGACAGGAAGATACGTGATCTCCGAGTGAGATTAGAAGATATGGAAGCAGCGCAGAGACGCACAGCCAGTGCCACAGATCTGAGTGACTCCGAAGGAGAAGTTGAAGTTGAACAACAAGGAGAAGTTGTAGCCGAAGATGCAGCCAATGAGCGATTAATTAAATCTATTGCCCGGATGAGTTCGAAAACAAAGATGGACATTCCAACTTATGAAGGAAGTCTAGATGCAAAAGAGATTCTAGATTGGATTAGAGCTCTTGACACTTACTTCGATTATGAAGACATTGAAGAAGATAAGAAGGTCAGGCATGCTGTCACAAAATTAAAGGGACATGCAACATTATGGTGGGATGAGCTTCAAGCAGATAGACATTCCAAAGGCAAGCAAAAGATCAAAAGTTGGGATTGAATGATTGCGAAGATGAAGGAAAAATTCATCCCAAGGGATTATCAGATCACACTGTTCCAGAGAATGCAGAACCTGAGACAAAAGATGATGAGAGTGAAAGAATACACTGAGGAGTTATATCGATTGAACATCAGAGCAGGTCATCAGGAGAGCGATGATGAGAAAGTCACCAGATATCTGAACGGTCTGAGATACGACATTGAAGATGAATTAAGCATGGTTACCATCACAACGGTAGAGGATGCTTATCAGATGGCTCTTAAAGCCGAAGAGAAGCTGAGCCATAAGAAAGGTCAGTGAGGGAAAGGAAAAAGTTAGCCCAGAGGCAAAGTAGTTTCCCAGGATAAATACCAGAAGCCCAAGGAGGAATGGAAGAAACCTCAAGGTAAAATTGAGAGAGGTGGAATTTCCAGCGAGGGCCACAGGTTGAACAAAGAGGATAAAATACAGAGCAAAAGGGAGATTATGCTGACGCGAACACTTTTCCTCATACTAGAGGTAGGGGAAGAGGCCGAGGTGGAGTAATCACATGCTTCACATGTGGAAAGAATGGGCACAGGTCATTTGAGTGTCCAGAGAAAAAGAAGGATAGTGGAGAAGCTCACATTGCCGAAGCGCAGAAGTGGGATGTTGAGAACGAAGATACAGAAGGCGGAAGGTCACTGATGATGCGAAAAGTTATCTTAACACTCGGGAAGGAGGTGGAGGACTCAGCTCAGAGGACCATACTGTTCATAACAACTTGCAAAACCAAGGACTGGATATGCAAGGTTATTGTTGACAGTGGTAGCACCGATAATCTCGTTTCAACCGAGATGGTGGAAAAACTAGAGCTGGAGACAACTGATCACCCGAGTCCATATAAAGTTTCATGGTTACAGAAGGGACATCAAGTGAGTGTCACTAAACAGTGTTTAGTCGAATTCAAGATAGGTGGATATAATGATAAGGTCTTATGTGATGTTATTCCCATGGATGTATGTCATTTATTTTTGGGTAGACCATGGCAATATGACTAAAACATGGTTCATGATGGGCGAATGAACACGTTTACTTTAGAGAAGGATGGGAGGACACACAGGATTCTTCCGATAAAGGATAAGGAGGTGAAGCCCAAAGTAAACAACACAATACTTGTCATGAGTGGTAAGGAGCTTCTTACAGAGATGGAGAAGAAAGAAGATCCACAGTTCTTTGTTGTCAGAAAGCCGAGGATTGTTCTGACTAGCACAAGAGTGGATGATTTACCAGATGAGATTCAGGAACTACTGGAGGATTTCACTGACATCGTGGTATACGAATTACCTCATTTTTTGCCACCGATGAGGAGGGTGAGTCATCACATTGATCTCATACCCAGAGCTAGTTTGCCTAACAAAGCCGCGTACAGATTGACGCCGCAGGAGAACGAAGGAGTTTAACTTTTGTTCTCGTTCACCCAGAAGTGGAATTGGGTTGTTGAAGTCGTGCAAGGAGTGCGCAGGTTGGAGCAGAAGCCTCATTTATGAATCTGAGCAAAGGAGACCAAAGACTGTTGCTGCAGGAGTTGCACAGAGTTGGAAGGATTCAACACTTGGGAAGTTGTTGAATGTTGAGCGCAAGGAGTGCATGCAAGTTCCTCTGAAGGAATCAGAGTGAAAAAGATCAGGAAGCATAACACCTTCGTTATATCATTGAAAGAGAGAACCAGAGGTTTTTGTAGAGGAAGGTTCGAGCAGGAGTTGTAAGCGCAGGCATTGGAGGCAAGTTCTTAGAAAGAACAGTTAGCCATTCTCGAGAAATCTTCAAAGGAGGAGAAATCGACGGTCCGGATTCACAGAGGAGATCAGTGAAATCCCGTCAGCTGTCATATCTCGGGAAAGTTGCGTAGGGTTTAATTCCTAGCATGCAGAGGAGGAGTCCCGGAAGAATCATCAGGAATTAACCCATCGGGGTCTCTGGAAGCAAGGACACATGGCAGAGGATCCAAAAGAGTCGGGGTTCGACATTTCGGGGTTTTTGAGGACAAAGGAACCGTCACACCAGGAACAGTGATATCGCGAAACACGATATCCTAAAATTCAAAGTTGTGGGCCCCGGAAGGCGTGATAGGAGACAGGTGTCATCGCGCATCGGGGTTCGGAGTTTTGTAAGTTCTGTGAATCAGCGCATTTGAAATCAAAAAACTCCGACTCACGATTTCCCGATCACCACTAGAGTGTGGGTCCCAAATGCTAGAGAAGAGGACAGGTGGTATTTTATATCAGGGTTCGGGGAATTGAAAGTCCCGTGTACATTGACAACGGGAATCATGATATTCCGATACGCGATTTCCTGAACAGGGTTAAGGGCGTAGTGGAGGACAGGTGTTGGAAGGTTGGGCCTAGTAGTGGTCAACGTCAGGTGCCATCGCAAATCGGGAATCGAGGATCCGTGAGAGCAGTGGATCACGACAGCATGAGTTCCGATTTCCCAATGGAGAAATTCTCGATAAAAGCAAAGGAAGCCTGGGTGAATATTCATCGGGTTCCAGGGATTGTGAGACTCGATCCCATGGTTTCAGGACTCGCGATCTAGCGAGGTCTGATTTCCCGATTTCAAGAAGGGAGGTCATAAAGAGTGTTCTGTGGGTATTGAGAATTCCCAATAAGGGGGTTGAAGAGCATTTTCGTTCTTCGGGCCATTGACGGAGAAGGTCATGTGGGAGCAGACATGGCCTGGGTGGCACGTGCTGCATCACTAGTCAAGGTATGAACAATCAGTTATAATGAGGGGTGAAGGGGGAATATCCTGAAAGTACTCGAGATATTTCCCAACAACCATTCAAAATATAATTGAGGTGCGATTGCATCCCACAACCACCACCTGGGTAGAAAAAACCTACATTTGGCAATTAAACTACCTCGATCAAGCACAACATTTATATTTTCATCCTAAGAAATGGGTCATGGGATGGATGTTTTTTGTACCATTTTTGTTCCTATCAAAGAAATGATGATTAATGAAGATTATAAAACTGATATTAGATGAGTTAGCAGAAGAAAGTCGAGCTTCAGGAGCCTCTGCACAACTTAGAGTAAAATTTTCCTAACGTATCTTGAATAAAACAATAGAAAATCCACGTTCTTGTGTGCATAAGGAAAAATCATAAGTTGTCAGGTGCTTGTCACAGTCAAAAGGTGCTTGTTGGAGTCAAAAGGGGGCTTGTCGTAGTCCTAAATGATCTGGTTGCATGCGAAAAGGGGCCTAATTTTATTATCTCGGGAGTATATCATGAGACTGCAACCAAGAAATATAAAAGAACAATGTTTTGGGAGTTTTTGGGACCCCAAGAGATCGATGACACATATCTCACCAGGCGCCCATGATCAGATCAATGAACTTCATGCATTTTCAGATCCCTCTCTTTAGAGTCTCATTTGAAGTTAAGGCCYCGAMTACTCCTATGGGACACCTCCGACCAACAACCTTGATTTAAGTAGAAATAGCCCTGGATCAATGGTCTAGATCTCCTCCCCATAATCAAGGCCTCCTGACCAAGTGTCATGTCAACCTACCAACAGAGAACTGTCAGAAACAATCAGAAGATGCCACATGGACATGCGAAACCAAGCATATGCAAGGGTAAAAGTCTCAGATCTCGGTGACACATATCCTGTTTCCCTTCCATTTTATTGTCATCATGGGAAACAAAAAGTTTCCATGTCTCCATAAGGGCGTCAACATGGTGATCTGTTGCCTTAGCCATTTTTTTGGTTTATGGTCACTCCAGATCAATGTATCTCATGCGTCATCGGACTTCCCTTGGGAGCTCCAGATCGACGACTAAAATTTACCCTCAGAGTTCCATTGTCAAAGTCATATTGGAATACCATACCCCAACCACTCTGATGGGGCACCTATGATCAACGGTCCAAATATAATGTCAACACACCTCCAATGGACGACTTGGATCTCATCATGCAATTGATTGTGTCCTGAGAGATCAATGACACTGATTTGATCATTAATCTCACATCCTCCAGGCTAGGTGTCACGTTATCCTGCCAATAGAGCATTGTCAGGGCCAATTATATTCTACCACGTGGACAGGTGGAACCCACCAAAGTGTCTCCAAAGAATATCAAAATAGGTGACACGTTCCCCGCTCCCCTTCCACGTCAGTGCCAACATGGGCTACTGAAGTGCCACCACACATACAGGATGGTGTTGACTTGCAGAGATTTTCNTGGACAGGTGGAACCCACCAAAGTGTCTCCAAAGAATATCAAAATAGGTGACACGTTCCCCGCTCCCCTTCCACGTCAGTGCCAACATGGGCTACTGAAGTGCCACCACACATACAGGATGGTGTTGACTTGCAGAGATTTTCCTTAGCCAATTTTTTGTTTTCGACCACGACCATATCCATGAACAATATTTCTTCATGATCCCGCTCCTAGACCGACGATTGAGATGTAGTTTCAGAGTCCCCTCTTCAGAGTCACATTTAAAACCCAACCCTGAATACTCTGGATGGGAACCTATGATGGATTGACCAGAGCCGATCTTACCTATAGCTCCAAGATCAACGGTCGTCAGAGTTCTTTCATTAATTTCCCCATTTAGGATCGATCCTTAATCACTCCGACAAATGATCCTCCGATCAATGGTCATGATTGCTTGTTGAAGATATATTCGATGACTGTTGAGTTTTGTGCACTTGGGAATACTTTGATTGCTCTCATGGGAGCGACCCGATCACTGGCCAAGATCGCTCATTGATTTTGATCGAACAACTACCGAGTCTCATGCCCATATAGTTTTAATTTCAAGTGGATGTAGTGCGATAAATGATTACAAGGATTTTTCAGGGTCAAATCATGATTGAAATCTTGTCTTGCGAATCTCTAGTTACTCCATGATCTCTTCATAACAGAATTTCACCCAAGTGAAGGAAACATGAATTTTACCAGGGAGAAACCATCCAAGAATCAAGAAGTTGGAAGTGGTTTCAAGAAGTGATTTAGGGAATGAGAAAGAGGAATAAAAGTTAACGCAAGTGCCCATTCTCAAGGTAGACACTTTGGGGAGCTAAAGAGTTTCTTGTAACCAGATTTGTTTGACCACAAAAACCTTGAGCACATCTAGTTGATAAATTCAACAGCTGACGAAGATTCATCCCCTGCATTTAAGTTTCAGTCTCTATTTCCCTCATTACAGTTTTTGTTTTCTTGTAAATCATCTCCTTCCACTTTTTCTTTTCTTGTATCAGATCTGATTTATATAAGTTCAAGCAACAAGCCATTCACCATGTTCAGTGTTACTGTATGATTTCCCATAATTCCACATAATTTATTTCCTCTAAATGTATGATCAGTTCTTGTCATTTTTCTTTGTGCATTTAAATGATATGTAGAGGGTACCTCCATGTGTTTGAATGTGTGAAGATGTTAACTATTTGAAGAAATTTTTTATTTTTCTGTATACATATGTTAGAGCTTCTGAATTCTTAATTGCTCAACACATTGTTCTTTCCATAGGCTACATGATTCATTTTTAATAGTTCCCTATATGTTTATTATGTTTTTCCTCTAATCCACCATTTCATCCTCCTTTCAAGATTTATTTTCCAAGACATTCCTTTGATAGTTGAGAGAATTTTTTAGCCGAGCCGAGACTGTTTGGGGTCCTTTAATGTTGAGAAAGAGAGAGGGAAAAATTCACAAAATATTGCACAATTATTTTACTGCAAATATGGCCTTAAGATTCATCTCAAGTATTGGCCCCTGGGGTGCCTTGACATTGTTCCAATAATATCCTGGAAAATATTGAGGGATAACATCTAAAATGGTGTCGTTGTCAAGGACATAAGTTGAAGAAATCGTCCCCGGGATACGACATTGTAAGCTGTTCTATTTGATGGTGAACAAGCCTTAGGAAATTGGTTGTTTATCTTTCACCTAACAAATCCATAGAAGGAAAATATGGCATCTTCCAGAAGAGAGACAAGAAGCTACCCTAATCCGGATCAGGTTCCAATATATTCATATCCATAAAATCTCGTGACTTGGAGGAATATCAGAGAGTGTCATGCCTCCTTTTTCTCAAGTAACCCTTATCTTGAAATCTCTCATTCTACTATTCATCAAAATGATGAATCTGTAGATTTGATTGATATACCTAAATATTTTATTTCTGCTGCTAAATTCCCTCTTGAACCATTTATAGACCTCCAAAATTATCCTATAGAATTTAATCAAGAAGTCAATTATTCCCATCACCCCTTCTTGAAAATTCATGTTCCTCTGTATTTTGAAGCCCATAACATCATTCTGCAAAATATTGTGGTTGGATTAGGTGGAGGAATACCTGGGGGAAATCAAAACCCCCCCATCTGCTATAAATCCTTGGGTCACTTCTAAATTTTCCCCATTAAATGGTCTCAAAATCACCCATGACCTCCCTGAGAATTACTTGAAATATTTGCCAAACTTTGATGGGGATAAAACTTGTTCAACTGAAGAGCATATGAGTGATTTCAGAGACTTTATAGATGACCAGTTTATAGAGTGTAATGATGTATTCGTGATATTATTTTTCCAAACTCCAGTGGGAGATGTTAGAAAATGGTTCAAGGAAATACCTTGTTGCTTCAATTATTAGTTGTCTAGCTCTAGAAGCTTCCTTTATGAGGCAATGAGGTGAGAAAATGGATAGCCTATACTACTTGAATGAATTTGGCTCACTCAAGAAAATATCCAATGACATTTTTTATGACTTCAACATAAGGTTTAATAAGATCTATAACAAGATCCCTGCATATATAAAGAGATCACAACCAACAAACAAAGTGATATACGCTGAGGAATTTGATGTTGATTTTTCCATGACCTTGAGAGAAAGAAGATCCTCGAACCTGCTAGTAATGCAAGAGGATGTAATAGACATCGAAGGGAATATGATTGCATTAGAAAAGGTGAATAAAAAATAGGATCAAGAAGAAAATAAAAAGGTCAGGAAAGATTGTGGTACTTCTTATCTGAATAGAGAACTCCAAGAAACAAACATGGTTGAGGTGTCAAGACTGATTAGGAATCTGACAAACAAAATTTCCATATTTTAGATAGAGTATAGCAATGCAATTGGAGCACACCAAGAGGGAGGCATAAGGAATACTAATCCTAATTAGTTCATAAGACCTCCTAATACACAACTCATTAGAAGGGAGAGAAGAAATGAAGAATAACCCATTCAGCCTCCTGTAAAATCCAACAATGATAAAAAATTTATCGAAGAAGTAGTGGATGAAGGCTTTGAAGAATACATAGAAAAATCCTTCGTACCATTGTTTTGAGGAGAGATCAGAAGGCTACATCGAGAGACAAACTTTGATTATGTGGTCAGTGATTAGAATAATCATGTGAATCATCCAATATATGTTGTTGATGAAGATCCAGACTATTGTATCCTATATGTAAATGAAGAATATAATGAAACCCCAATGTTGGCATATCCTCTTGTAAGCTCTATGGAAGAAGTGGATGGTATATGGAAATTTGTTTTTTATCATGCATGCTTAAAATGAGTTGGCGATGGCGTAGTGCTCATATCCCCTACCAAAAAAGAATTTCATTTTCCCTACAAACTTGAGTTTGAGGCCACAAATAACGTAGATGAATATGAGGCCTTGATCTTAGGCCTGAAGACAACAAGAAAGATGCAAATTACCAAGATGGTGGTATTTGGAGATTCAGAGATAGTTGTGTAGTAAGTAAGAGGTTCCTATCAAACAAAGCATCCAAGGATGAGGGATTACATAAATTAGGTATGGGATATGATTGAATTTTTTTATGTAGATTTTAATATTTTTTTTGTTTTGAGAGAGTTTAATCAGTCATCCAATTCATTAGCAGTATCTTCTAGTACCTTTAAAGTAACAACCACCCCTAAATTTAAACATGAGATCGCGATGAGATATATACCTTCCATTCCTGATAACATCAAATACTGGAAATTATTTGAAGATGATCAACATATCAAAAAGTTCATGGAAGTGATAGATGCGTTTGCAAACAATCATATCAATTTAGATGATGAAGACGACAACAAACAAGAGATTGGTGGGGAAGCTGAACAAATTCATGAATTCAATAGTTACAAGGCTGAGCATAGAGTATTACAACTTAAGAATAATTTCATCCCCAAAGGACTGGTGCGTTTAGAGTAGCTGTTTGATAAAAATGATGTACCTGTCAAACCAACTGTCCTTCCGAAATATGATAACATTGAGGAACATAATATTGGGACTGAAGAATATCCTAAATATATTAAGTTGTCCAAAAATAATCCTGATGATCATAGGGTAGAATAGTTGTAGTTGTTCAAAGAGTACATGGATGTCTTTGCATGGAGATACAAATACCTACAAACTTATTATACCAGTGTATTTCAACATCAAATACCTCTCAAACCTGATACTAAGCCTTTCAGGAATAAGCTCAGGCAAGTTAATCCTCTTCTCTTTCCTACCATTGAGAAAGAGGTGAGGAAACTATTATATTCCCAAATTATTATCCCCTTAAGATACTTTGAATGGGTTGCTAATTTAGTTTCAGTGAGGAAGAGGAGTGGGGAAATAAGGCTATGTATCATAAACCTGAATAAATGCTCACCGAAGGATAACTACCCCCTACCCAAGATGAACTGTATACTACATAAAGTACTAGGGGAAAACATGATATCCATGATGGATGGTTTTTCAGGATACAATCAAGTGGCCATGCACCTAGATGACATAGAGAACACAACCTTCACAACACCATGGGGAAATTTTATGTATGGAAAAATTTCTTTTGGTATGATAAATGCAGAAAAAAAATTTCTTTTGGTATGATAAATGCAGATTTTTTTTTCCAGAGAGCTATGGACATCACATTTGTGGGTGAGAGAGACAAGTTCATTGTCATATACCTTGATGAAATGACTATTTTCTCCAAGACAGATGAAGATCACATCAATCATTTAAAGAAAACCTTTTTGAAGTGTAGGAAGTTTGGATTGTCCTTGAATCCAAAAAAGTCCTATTTTGTCATGGAAGAAGGAAATTTTCTTGGCCATATAGTAGCCAAAGAAGGGATGAAGATAGATCCAGAAAGGGTGAAGGAAATCAAACAAATTTCTCAGCCTAGGAACAAGAAAGAGGTATAGTCCTTCCTAGGTAAAACAGGTTTTCTGAGAAGGTTTGTCCCCAATTTTGTCAAAATGGTGAAGCATATTACCAACATGTTGAAAAAAGACCACGAATTCAAGTGGGAAGATAAAACTAAAGAATCATTTCATCAGATCAAAGCAGCCTTGGGAGAAGATCCAGTTCTTATCAACCCAAATTATGATAAATATTTTCTTGTTTTTTCTTTCGCATCATTTCATACTTTAGCTATTATGTTTCTGCAAAAGAATGAAGAAAATCAAGAGCCACCCATATCCGTTTTCATCAAATCCTCAAGAGATGCTGAGCTAAAGTATAGTGGCATGGAAAATCATGCTTATGCATTAGTCAAAGCATTACAGGATTTCAAAGATTATATACTACACTCTAAGATATTGTCTTATGTACCTACCAATTATATAAAGGAAATTCTCACACGACCGGACAATGAGGGATAAATAGGTAAATGGATTGTTAAGATTCAGGAGTATGATGTGGAGATCAAACCTATGAAACTAGTAAAAAGACAAGGATTAGCCAAACTATTGGCTAAGTATAACTGCAGATTTTTGGACTTGAATGCACTGTCAACAAACATTCTAGCAGTAGAGTATGAAGAGGATGAAACACAAGAACCATCCTTAGGGGTAAGTTGCCAATTTTTCTTAGTCTGATTGGTATAAAGACATCATCTTTTACTTGCAAAATTTTAGTTTCTCACCAACATGGGATAAATCTAGAGCTAGATCTTTTAATCTTAAGGTTGTGAAGTATTGCATTTTGGGGGAAAATATGTTTTGGAAGGACCTAGGGGGGATCCTACTAAATTTCCTCACTTAAGAAGAAACTAAGGGTATAATTATTGAGTTTCATAAGGGTGTGTGTGGGGATCACCATGCTTGGAGAGCCACTCCATATAACATTCCTAGAGCTAGGTATTACTGGACCTCTTTATTTGTTGATTCAAATTGTTTGGTTCAAGCATGTGTAGAATGTCAAATGTTTGTAGGAAAATAGAAATTTCTTCCCCTCCCACTAAAACCAATCAAAGTTGAGACACATTTTTAGTATTGGGGATTAGACTTCATTGGCGAGATTAACCCAAATTCAAGTGGACAACATAAGTGGATTTTGACAACCACATGTTATTTCACAAAATGGGTTAAGGGCATACCTACAAGGGAAACTACCAACAAATTCATCATAAATTTCCTAGAGGAAAATATCTTGGCCAAATTAGGGTTCCCAAGAAAGACCATTGTTGATAATGCCAAGGCTTTCAACTGTGCAAGACTTTTTAGGACTATAACATAGATTTGGGACACTCTACTACTTAATGTCCTCAAGGAAATGGTTTTGCCTAATCCTCCAATAAGAACCTTATCAGGATTATCGAGAAAATGTTATCTCAAAAAATGAAGGCACGGGATTCCCACCTGAAATATTTTTTCTGGGAAAACATAGTTAGAATCAAGAGGGCCATTGGAACTTCCTATTTTCAACTGGTGTATGGCCTAGAAGTTGTTTTCCCCATTCAACTCAGCCTCCCTGTGATGAAATTACTGCAAGATGAAGAGACATAATTAGATGACATGCAAAGAAGAATTAATTAGTTGATTGAAGTCCATAAGGTAAAAGAACAAGTTTAGATAAAGTCCTAAGCTCATCAAGCAAGAATAAAAGAAATATTTGATAAAAGGACCAAAGAAATAAATTTCATGGCAGGGGATTTGGTACTGAAATGTGATGCTCGAAGAGAAGCTAAAGGGAAGCATGGGAAGTTTGATAATATTTGGGTTGGAACATTCCAAGTGGTTGCAACCCAAGATACCAACACTTATGATTTAGCTCAACTGGATGGAGAATTGTTTGGGGCTACTATAAATGGGAGGTTCCTTATGCACTTTTTGCAG
>ML815319.1:58576-70725 GCA_009831015.1 Picea engelmannii
GAAAATCTCTGCAAGTCAACACCATCCTGTATGTGTGGTGGCACTTCAGTAGCCCATGTTGGCACTGACGTGGAAGGGGAGCGGGGAACGTGTCACCTATTTTGATATTCTTTGGAGACACTTTGGTGGGTTCCACCTGTCCATGTGGTAGAATATAATTGGCCCTGACAATGCTCTATTGGCAGGCTAACGTGACACCTAGCCTGGAGGATGTGAGATTAATGATCAAATCAGTGTCATTGATCTCTCAGGACACAATCAATTGCATGATGAGATCCAAGTCATCCATTGGAGGTGTGTTGACATTATATTTGGACCGTTGATCGTAGGTGCCCCATCGGAGTGGTTGGGGTATGGTCTTCCAATATGACTTTGACAATGGAAATCTGAGGGTAAATTTCAGTCGTCGATCTGTAGCTCCCAAGGGAAGTCCGATGACGCATGAGATACATTGATCTGGAGTGACCATAAACCAAAAAAATGGCTAAGGCAACAGATCACCATGTTGACGCCCTTATGGAGACATGGAAACTTTTTGTTTCCCGTGATGACAATAACATGGAAGGGAAACAGGATATGTGTCACCCAGATCTGAGACTTTTACCCTTGCATATGCTTGGTTTCGCATGTCCATGTGGCATCTTCTAATTGTTTCTGACAGTTCTCTGTTGGTAGGTTGACATGACACTTGGTCAGGAGGCCTTGATTATGGGGAGGAGATCTAGACCATTGATCCAGGGCTATTTCTACTTAAATCAAGGTTGTTGGTCGGAGGTGTCCCATAGGAGTAGTCGGGGCCTTAACTTCAAATGAGACTCTAAAGAGAGGGATCTGAAAATGCATGAAGTTCATTGATCTGATCATGGGCGCCTGGTGAGATATGTGTCATCGATCTCTTGGGGTCCCAAAAACTCCCAAAACATTGTTCTTTTATATTTCTTGGTTGCAGTCTCATGATATACTCCCGAGATAATAAAATTAGGCCCCTTTTCGCATGCAACCAGATCATTTAGGACTACGACAAGCCCCCTTTTGACTCGAACAAGCACCTTTTGACTGTGACAAGCACCTGACAACTTATTATTTTTCCTTATGCACACAGGAACGTGGATTTTCTATTGTTTTCTTCAAGATACGTTAGGAAAATTTTACTCTAAGTTGTGCAAAGGCTCCTGAAGCTCGAATTTCTTCTTCTAACTCATCTAATATCAGTTTTATAATCTTCATTCATCATCATTTCTTTGATAGGAACAAAAATGGTACAAACAACATCCATTCCATGACCGATTTCTTAGGATGAAAATATAAATGTTGTGCTTGATCGAGGTAGTTTAATTGCCAAATGTAGGTTTTTTCTACCCAGGTGGTGGTTGTGGGCTGCAATCGCACCTCAATTATATTTTGAATGGTTGTTGGGAAATATCTTGAGTACTTTCAGGATACTCCCCCTTCACCCCTCATTATAACTTATTGTTCATACCTTGACTAGTGATGCAGCACGCGCCACCCAGGCCACGTCTTCTCCCATAGGACCTTCTCCGTCAATGGCTCGAAGAACGAAAATGCTCTTCAACCCCCTTATCGGGAATTCTCAATACCCACAGAACACTCTTTATGACCTCCCTTCTTGAAATCAGGAAATCAGACCTCGCTAGATCGCGAGTCCTGAAACCATGGGATTGGGTCTCACAATCCCCAGAACCTGATGAATATTCACCTAGGCTTCCTTTGCTTTTGTCGGGAATTTCTCCGTTGGGAAATCAGAACTCATGCTATCGTGATCCATTGCTCTCACGGATCCTCGATTCCCGATTTGCGATGGCACCTAGCGTTGACCACTACTAGGCCCAACCTTACAACACCTATCCTCCACTACGCCCTTAACCCTGTTCAGGAAATCGCGTATCGGAATATCATGATTCCCGTTGTCAATGTACACGGGACTTTCAATTCCCCGAACCCTGATATAAAATACCACCTGTCCTCTGCTCTAGCACCTGGAACCCACACTCTGGTGGTGATTGGGAAATCGCGAGTCGGAGTTTTGTGATTTCAAATGCGCTGATTCATAGAACTTACAAAACTCCGAACCCCGATGCGCGATGACACCTGTCTCCTATCACGCCTTCCGGGGCCCACAACTTTGAATTTCGGGATATCGTGTTTCGCGATATCACTGTTCCTAGTGCGACGGTTCCTTTGTCCTCAAAAACCCCGAAATGTCGAACCCCAACTTTTTTGGATCCTCTGCCATGTGTCCTTGCTTCCAGAGACCCCGATGGGTTAATTCCTGATGATTCTTCTGGGACTCCTCCTCTGCATGCTAGGAATTAAAACCTAAGCAACTTTCGCGAGATCTGACAGCTAACGAGATTTCACTGATCTCCTCTGTGAATCTGGATCGTCGATTTCTCCTCCTTTGAAGATTTCTCGAGAATGGCTAACTGTTCTTTCTAAGAACTTGCCTCCAATGCCTGCGCTTACAACTCCTGCTCGAACCTTCCTCTACAAAAACCTTTGGTTCTCTCTTTCAATGATATAACGAAGGTGTTATGCTTCCTGAGCTTTTTCACTCTGATTCCTTCAAAGGAACTTGCATGCACTCCTTGCGCTCAACATTCAACAACTTCCCAAGTGTTGAATCCTTCCAACTCTGTGCAACTCCTGCAACAACAGTATTTGGTCTCCTTTGCTCAGATTCATAACTAAGGCTTCTTCTCCAACCTGCGCACTCCTTGCACGACTTCAACAAACCACTTCCACTTCTGGGTGAACGAGAACAAAAGTTAAACTCCTTCGTTCTCCTATGGCATCAATCTGTACGCGGCTTTGTTAGGCAAACTAGCTCCGGGTATGAGATCAATGTGATGACTCACCCTCCTCATCGGTGGCAACAAATGAGGTAATTCGTATACCACAATGTCAGTGAACTCCTCCAGTAGTTCCTGAATCTCATCTGGTAAATCATCCACTCTTGTGCTGGTCAGAACAATCCTCGGCTTTCTGACAACAAAGAACTGTGGATCTTCTTTCTTCTCCATCTCTGTAAGAAGCTCCTTCCCACTCATGACAAGTATTATGTTGTTTACTTCGGGCTTCACCTCCTTATCCTTTATCGGAAGAAACCTGTGTTTCCTCCCATCCTTCTCTAAAGTAAATGTGTTCATTCGCCCATCATGAACCATGTTTTAGTCATATTGCCATGGTATACCCAACAATAAATGACATACATCCATGGGAATAACATCACATAAGACCTTATCATTATATCCACCTATCTTGAATTCGACTAAACACTGTTTAGTGACACTCACCTGATGTCCCTTCTGTAACCATGAAACTTTATATGGACTCGGGTGATCAGTTGTCTCCAGCTCCAGTTTTTCCACCATCTCGGTTGAAACGAGATTATCGGTGCTACCACTGTCAACAATAACCTTGCATATCCAGTCCTTGGTTTTTCAAGCTGTTATGAACAGTATGGTCCTCTGAGATGAGTCCTCCACCTCCTTCCCGAGTGTTAAGATAACTTTTCGCATCATCAGTGACCTTCCGCCTTCTGTATCTTCGTTCTCAACATCCCACTTCTACGCTTCGGCAATGTGAGCTTCTCCACTATCCTTCTTTTTCTCTGGACACTCAAATGACCTGTGCCCATTCTTTCCACATGTGAAGCATGTGATTACTCCACCTCGGCCTCTTCCCCTACCTCTAGTACGAGGAAAAGTGTTCGCGTCAGCATAATCTCCCTTTTTCTCTGTATTTTGTCCTCTTTGTTCAACCTGTGGCCCTCGCTGGAGATTCCACCTCTCTCAATTTTACCTTGAGGTTTCTTCCATTCCTCCTTGGGCTTCTGGTATTTATCCTGGGCAACTGCTTTGCCTTTGGGATAACTTTTGCCTTGCCCTCACTGACCTTTCTTATGGCTCAGCTTCTCTTTGGCTTTCAGAGCCATCTGATAAGCATCCTCTACCATTCTGATGGTAACCATGCTTAATTCATCCTCAATGTCGTATCTCAGAGCGTTCAGATATCTGGTGACTTTCTCATCATCGCTCTCCTGATGACCTGCTCTGATGTTCAATCGATAGAACTCCTCAGTGTATTCTTTCACTCTCATCATCTTTTGTCTTAGGTTGTGCATTCTCCGGAACATGTGATCTGATAATCCCTTGGGATGAATTTTTCCTTCATCTTCGCAATCATTCAATCCCAGCTTTTGATCTTTTGCTTGCCTTTGGAATGTCTATCTGCTTGAAGATCATCCCACCATAATGCTGCGTGTCCCTTTAATTTTGTGACAGCATGCATGACCTTCTTATCTTCTTCGATGTCTTCATAATCGAAGTAAGTGTCAAGAGCTCTAATCCAATCTAGAAGCTCTTTTGCATCTAGACTTCCTTCATAAGTTGGAATGTCCATCTTTGTTTTCGAACTCATCCGGGAAATAGATTTAATTAATCGCTCATTGGCTGCATCTTCGGCTACAACTTCTCCTTGTTGTTCAGCTTCAACTTTGCCTTCGGAGTCACTCAGATCTCTGGCACTGGCTGTGCGTCTCTACGCTGCTTCCATATCTTCTAATCTCACTCGGAGATCACATATCTTCCTGTCCATTTCTGGATTCTAGGCTTGTCTCCCTCTTCCTCTTTGGTTTCCCCTATCCTCTGGATCGGGTGATTGTCTTTCTCTCCTCGGTCACATGGTGAAATTTTTCTTTCTTCTCTGCTACAAAAAGCAAAGAAATTTTCTTGCTCTGATACCACTCTAACGCAGCACGCACCACCCAGGCCACGTCTTCTCCCACAGGACCTTCTCCTTCAATGGCCCGAAGAACAAAAATGCTCTTCAACCCCCTTATCGGGAGTTCTCAATACCCACAGAATGCTCTTTATGACCTCCCTTCTTGAAATTGGGAAATCATACCTCACTAGATCGCGAGTCCTGAAACCATGGGATCAAGTCTCACAATCCCCGAAACTCGATGAATATTCACCCAGGCTTCCTTTGCTTTTGTTAGGAATTTCTCCGTCGGGAATTTGGAACTCACGTTGTCGTGATCCACTGCTCTCATGGATCCCCGATTCCTGATTTGCGATGGCACCTGGCATTGACCACTGCTAGGCCCAACCTTCCAACACCTGTCCTCCACTACGCCCTTAACCCTATTCGGGAAATCGTGTATCGGAATATCGCGATTCCCATTGTCAATGTACACGGGACTTTCAATTCCCCGAACCCCGATATAAAATACCACCTGTCCTCTGCTCTAGCACCTGGGACCCACACTCTGGTGGTGATCAGGAAATCGTGAGTCAGAGTTTTGTGATTTCAAATGCACTGATTCACAGAACTTACAAAACTTCGAACCCCGATGCGCGATGACACTTATCTCCTATCACGCCTTCCGGGGCCCACAACTTTGACTTTCGGGATATCGCGTTTCGTGATATCGTGATTCTTGGTGCGACGATTCCTTTGTCCTCAAAAACCCCGAAATGTCGAACCCCGACTCTTTTGGATCCTCTGCCACGTGTCCTTGCTTCCAGAGACCCTGATGGGTTAATTCCTGATGATTCTTCCGGGACTCCTCCTCTTCACGCTAGGAATTAAACCCTACCTAACTTTCCCGAGATCTGACAGCTGACGGGATTTTACTGATCTCTTCTGCAAATCTGGACCGTCTATTTCTCCTCCTTTGAAGATTTCTTGAGAATGGCTAAGTGTTCTTTCTCAGAACTTGCCTCCAATGCCTGCGCTTACAACTCCTGCTCAAACCTTCCTCGACACAAACCTCTGGTTCTCTCTTTCAACGATATCACAAAGGTACTATGCCTCCTGAGCTTTTTCACTCTAATTCCTTCAGAGGAACTTGCGCGCACTCCTTGCACTCAACATTCAACAACTTCCCAAGTGTTGAATCCTTCCAACTCTGCACAACTCTTGCAGCAACAGTCTTTGGTCTCCTTTGCTCAGATTCACAACTGAGGCTTCTGCTCCAGCCTACGCACTCCTTGCATAGCTTCAACAACCCACTTCCACTTCTGGGTGAATGAGAACAAAAGTTAAACTCCTTGAGCCTTTTATCAATGCACTCCTTGCAAATGAATTTAACTACACACCTTGCAGGAATCTCCTGGCTCAGATAGAGAAACCATTGAACCTCACTCTCTCTCCCTTTCAGACTTCAGTCTGAAACATGAAATCACATGCACAACATATACAAAATAAATGCATACAAGAAAAGCAAACATTCCTGAGCATAACATCAATACACAGAGAAAACAACACAAACCATGAGCTTGAATCAAAGCTTCCTTCTATAAATTCAAAGGCCTGTACATGGGTGTTCTTTATACAATATTCTCTGCTTTCTCTTCTCCTTTCCTGGGTTGATAATAATACAATGCACAATGAGGGTGTCTATATCCATTTTCCCTCTCAGACTCTGACTATCAAATCTAGACTTAAAAATCTATCTACCAGCATTAAATCTATTAAATGTCGACTATCTACTTCAGACAAGAGCGTATGGCTCGAGGTATGATACAACATACAAAAGGCGCTCTTTCATAAATGGCTTCATTAAAGACTTGCGCTACAATCCCAAAGCACTTCAAAAATTTGGGTTTGATTATCCAGCTGATCTCTGCTTGATGTGCTGGCTCGTTTGATGAGTCGGTGACGCTCCTGCATCAACTAGTTCCTCTTCTGGTGGGTTCATGCCCCATTGTTGAGTTCTTTTGGAAGGCCCAATTCTATTTTGATAGGAAGGACGTTATGTATTTTAGGACACGTGCATTTTATTTTGTTTCCCCCACACAGACAAAACCAAAACTATCGACATTGTTACTTAGTTGTTTTATGTATGATCATTTGATTACGTGTCATTGTAAATGACATTGTTGAGATAGTCCACAAAATATAAAAATCACTTGTTTATTTATTTCTCTCATCACAAATCACACACATCCTTAGCAAGTCCATAATCATAGTGGAACCATAGAATCCCCATAATTTTAGACGCTTGCAAAACCTCCCTCCAATATTGGGAGGTGTTACCAATTTAGTTGACACATTAGCTCAATGATCACATACACCAATAGTGCAACTGTTTTAGGATCATACTTGTTTGGTTCCACCTTTCTTAGTGCAAATATCCCAAACAACCCACCCACCATCCCTCCATCATAATGAGGCGAAGCCCAACCTTCTTCGCAAGGTACAATATCCCAACCTTCCTCTCAAGGAAATACCTCTCAACCCTCATGCACCATGGTTGGAACACCTCCCACCATGCCATGCTTGGCATCTCTCAATATGCCATATTTGACCAAATTAATGAATCACCCAATCCTACATGGCCCTACATGGTCGAATATTCCCACCAATTTACCTTCCGAACTCC
Organism: Picea engelmannii; assembly: GCA_009831015.1. Lineage (NCBI taxonomy): Eukaryota > Viridiplantae > Streptophyta > Pinopsida > Pinales > Pinaceae > Picea > Picea engelmannii. Next base: position 65,985 of record ML815319.1, read on the forward strand.
TAAAGTTTGAAGTAAAAATGGGTGAAGACCCAGCCAACCATATCATTTCCTTTCACCTATGGTTCTCTTCCAATAGCATCATGGACGATTCCATTCATTTGATATTGTTCCAACACACATTCACTAGTCCATCCACTAAATGGTACATGTACGAGAAATCAAGGTCCCACTCAACCTTTGAATCATTGGCCAAAGCCTTCCTATATTTCTTTCAACTATTTGTGCACCATGATATTGGTTTTGAGATCCTCTTTGAGTTTAAACAAACCACAACAGTCCATATAGTTGATCATATTCATGAATGGTGTTGCATACGAAGAATTTGTGAGGATGATACCAACCCCCAACAATGATTAAACTCATTCCTCAAATCACTAGTCCCCATCATCACCAAAGATGTGGCCACCACTCTACCTCAAAATAAAGAAGAAGCCATCTCAAAGGATCAACATTTTGACCTCATATTTTCCCAATCGGGGTACCTTTACTCCATTTTACCTTATTCTCATCGTCCTCTACCTTTTGGCCTAGACAAACCAGGAGCATTCCATGTCACATATGGGTTGATTGGGTCCACGACCCATGCTAACCCATATGTTCAATCGGTACCCATGTTTAGGGCTAATCAATACCACCATTCATACAAGGGGAACCCTTATTATCCTTCCATTATTACTCAACCATATTTCATGGTACCTCCTACTACCATGATGGAAGGAGATGTACCTGCACCACTACCAAACTAGGTACAAATGCCACTTCCAGGTCCAAAACCTACCACTCTATATGACTACAATAGTGGGAGTGGCATATCCACCTCATATAATCAATACAGACCCCATACACAAGGTAATAAGTACTACCCTTTCCCTAGTCCCCCTCAACATGTTTCCCCACCACATGGATAGCAACAGGTAAGGGTGAATTTTATTCAACCTTCTCCCATTCAAAATGTTCAATATTTTGAACAGTTGAATACAGCTAACCCCCATAATCAACCCAACAATAACCAAAAGAAGGGGAAGAATAAAAACAAAAACAACCAAGGATAGGAGGGAAACCCTCAAAATCCCCTAGCAGGATTTAGCCATAATCTTGGTAACCAAAATCCCCAAGGAGGAAATAACAACGACCAACCATGGCAAGGGAGAAACAACAATCTTAGAACCAATTTTCCTTGTGCATTATGTGGTGAATATAGCCATTACACCCATCATTTCCCCCAAATTTCAGATGAAAAATGGATGAAAGAAGTCATGAATCCACAACATCCCCCTACCCCACATGACCCACCATAGATACCTCAAAACTACCTGCATCCTCCAACACCAACGGTCCTACAAAAATAGATTCCTCATCATGGAGTTATTAACACTCAGCCAAAATCTTCCCCTATGTATGAAAAAATCTTAGATCACCTGAGCTAGTCCTATCATTCATTAATCTTTGAGCATACGATGTTCTCCCATCCCAAAATGAAGGCCTATACCAAAATGTTCCTATGGAACTATGGGGGGAAATGATTCTCATTGACATCGAGGTCATCAATTACCAATTGGATTACAACATTATCTTTGGATGAAGCTACATGTATGCCATACAAGTCGTCGCCTACTTTGTATTTAGACCATACTCTTCCCCCAAAATGGGAAGAAAGTCACCATTGACCAGTTAACACACTATGAAACCATCAGTCAGGGAACATAGAAATAATCCTTCCTCTCATATGAGTCAGCTCTGACCTCTCGCCAGTTTTTGAGGTCAAACCGAGAATCTTTGAAGACCCATCATTAATTGGATCTTATCAGGGAATTCCATTGAGCATACCTACCAAAATCACAACTCAAGTTTACGCAGTCACATCATATGGTGTGGAGATCCCCAATGACCCTTATCTTGAAGTACCCTCATTCACATCCTCCATGGAGACCTCTACACCACAAGAAACACTTGAAGGGAATTTTCTACAACCTATTCCAGAAGATTCACCCATTCAAGAAATCCCACCAGTAATTGGGCACATACCTGTTTGAAAAACGATCCCTCAAGCCATAACCCAAATACCCTTATTTTACCCACCACTAGGTGTCACAACATATCAGGTTGTTTCCACTCTCACCTTTCCAAACATGGTGATCGCCATTCTATTTTGGTATTTAGTGCCACCATCTATGGTACCGATTCCATCCCTTATGTCTCAACCAGAGGTGTTTCGCATGCAATTGACAGTTCAAACACCAACTCTTCAAACCAGTCACACAGGTGGGGGAAATACTACCAAACAAAGGGGCACCAAGAAGAAAAATGATGCCACCCTCCCTTACCAACCCTGGATCCAACCACCATGTGCCATTTATGCAACAATTGGACAACCTACTAACTTGTGCCCCGCACTACCTAAATTATGAGATTTAATTCAGCTTCCAAACACAACACCCTTACCACCTACCCCAATAGCGGCACCCATAAGCACAAAACCTTATTCATCCAAAAAGAAAGGTCTATGTACCAAACATGCATGTGCCATCTACTCACAGTATGGCCATTATACCATCATTGTCCAAATCTTCCTCAATTTCGAGAGACCCTAGTGGTAGTGCGGAAAACATCATTTCTTGATCCATCTCAAGCCCCCCCCCCCCACACCCCACTGTCACTAAGATTACTGACATCCATTATATCTCCATGTCATTAAATTAAAGGATGAGATGTCCTTGTGTGTTGTGCGTTGTGCCACCAAATGGACCATTTCACGTACATGTTCCCTCTCGTTATCGAATATCAGAGTCATTGTATGACTAACCTCCAAAACATTCGAACATCCCTTCAAGATTCACTTCCTCAACACCAGAATATGTTACCACCTCTAAGTAACCCTATTAACCCATTATAAGAGAAAGGATCTATACATGTGGCACCACCAACCATATGTCTGCCATGACTATTAGAAGACTTCTAGTCGAACCCACGTAATTCGCTTGTAAGTCTCATCCATGAGATCCTTCCTCCCCCCACCATACATAGTCCACACATATTTATGGACACATGGTTCATGTCTTCTAGTGAAGTCCCTCCACCTTCTCCTGCTGGTCCACTTTCCTAGGTAGGAAATATGACCACCCATCCACATCTTCTCTTCCTTCCATAGATGACAACCTCATCACCAATTTACATAATACCTTGGATTCCACCACATCCCATCTGCATGCTCGGATATTTGAAGATTCATTATATTTGTTCATATTACAATCGAATGAAGATATCCTATATGTCATGGAAACACCAAATTGTCCTTGGGATTCCCTACACCACTGATATTTCTTCTTAGCTCATGAAGCATTTCAACCCCGCCTGGACACTCAAGTCTGTGCAATTGAAACCAAATATTTCATTCCTCTCGGACATGTGCATCGGTTCAAGAACCCAATCCCTACACCTAATGCCTTTGAATATGGGAACATAGCTAACATCTCTCGTACAATCAAAATTGACATCTCAATCAAACCAGACATAGTTGAAGTAATCACTATTTGCATCGCATGTTCTCCTAATGAGATCACAGCTTAAAAATCAATTTGTCAAGAGTTCTAGGACGTTTTTGCATGGTCATACACAGAAATGCCTGAATTGGACCCATCCATTATCGAACATTGCATCGAAACATGGCTAGATGTTGCCCCTATTCTTCAAAAGCAATGAAATTTACACCCTTCAAAGTCCATGGCTATCAAAGTTGAGATTGATAAATTATGTTCTGATGGGTTTATCTACCCTATTGCGTATATGTATTAGGTCTCAAACCCTGTCCCCATAAACAAGAAAAGGGGAACCATTTAGGTCTGCACCGATTTTTCTGACCTTAACCAAGCTTGTCCCAAGAACAACTTCCCAACACCCTTCATCGATCAGGGCATCGAAGCTTGTGTGAGACACGAAGTTCTTTCATTAATGGACGGATTCTTCAGTTATAACCAAATCTAATTTCAACGTGCAAACCAATACAAAACTATGTTCACTACACCATGGGGTACCTTCTCTTATCGCTTCATGAAATTCGGGCTCAAAAATGTCGATGCCACTTTCCAACGAGATATGACATATGCTTTTTACGATCTCTCTCACATCATCCTAACTTATTTGGATGATCTCACTTCTTGCTCCAAAAAGTGATCACAACACTTAGAGGACATACGAGGTGTCTTTCAATGATGTCACAAGTACAATATTTGATTAAGCCCCCTCAAATGTGTTTTTTTCATCACAACTGGACAACTCTTGGGTTTTATCATTTATCAACAAGGAATCATAGTGGACCCCCTAAGAGTCCAAGTGATCAATGAAATTCCTCCCCAAAAAACTTGCGCCAACTACAAATCCTATAAGGAAAGACCAATTTCCTGCGTCGATCTATTCTTGATTACACCATTGGCACTCATAGGTTCTTATTCCTACTACAACATGATATCCCATTCCATTGGGACCAACATGCCCAAGCAATTTTTTACTCTCTCAAAGAATCACTTAGCAATGCACCCTCGATTAGTCCCCTCGAATTTGATAGGGATTACATATGGTATATGTCAGTGTTTGAGGTATCAGTTGCAGAAGTTATAGTCCAAGTAGGTGATGACCAGAGCGAACATGTCATTTACTATATCAGTAAGAACCTCTTTGGGCCACCTTTGAAGTATAATCATGAAGAAAACTTATCCCTAGAAGTTGTCCTTGCAGTCCAAAAACT
>ML815319.1:78182-100239 GCA_009831015.1 Picea engelmannii
CCGAATAGTTTGGATCTTACTCGCTTTCATGATTTAGTGGGATCATCCTAACCTCCTCACCTTATCTTCTTCAGCTTATAAAAGGAGAGGAATTCTCATGGAGAAGGGGTTCTTGGTTGTGGTTCTTTGGCTTGGAATTATTATCTTGGTTGGAGTGACTTTGAGATTTGCTTTGTCAAGATAGATTGTGAGCAGGTATCAGATCTATGGTCTCAGAATTCTTGGAGTCAAAGTGTGTGGGGAACGAAGGACAGTTGGAAGGGACCTTACGACATCAAGGCCATGGTTGTAATCTCTCTTTCACATTTAATATGATACAGTAATATGTTTCTTTCCCATAAAGTGAGATCTACTTTATTACATAATTCCTTGATCATATGTATAGATTAGCTATTGGATATATTATTTGCTTTCACTTTGGTTGGTTTGTGCTGTTTTGATCTTGACTGCACGAGAGCGTTGGAGCGAAGCAGGAGCAACAAAGATTAAGGAAGCGATTACGAGGTATGTCTCTTATTCTCACTTCCAATTTAATTCAATAGTTAGATCTAGGGAAAGCGATATATTCTGTCTTGTTTTGTTCTAGATCCAAGTGGATCTAGGGAGATCGGTTTGTGTCCACACTCACGGATTTATCCAATAACATCCATACTTTCTCAGTCGGCATCAGATCAATGGAAAATTCACCTGTTGGATTGTTGTTCTTCAATAATACAATCTAGAGTTCACAACTCCCAAAAGAAATAAATCCAGTGTTCTCGCAGAGTTGATAACGGATCTTCCCATGGACTCAAAAGACACACTAGTCAATGAGAAGTTCTCGGATGAACACGTATTTTTTGTCTCATCCCATGACCCATGGTACAAAGACATTCTCATGTACCTTTGCACGCGAAAATTCGGTTATCATCTCTCTCGAGACAATCGTCAATGTATTTGCCATCATGCCCCTTGCTACCTCCTCATAGGAGATGTCCTCTCTCGCAGAGGGGGAAAAACTATAATCCATTGTTTCCTCACCATAGAAGAGGAAAAGAAAGTCCCAAATGACTTCCATAATGGCACATGTGAAGGCCACCTATATGGCATGTCCATTGTTCAAAAAATTGTTCAGGATGGTTACTTTTGGCCCACCTTATTCTCTAAATGCATTCATGTCATCAAGCGTTGCAACAAATTTCAAATATATGTGCATAAATCTAAGGCACCACCGACTCCCCTCAATCTAGTCATCACATTGGGCCCCTTTTACAAATGAGGTATTGATTTCATGACTTGCAAACTGAATCCAGTAATGGGCACAAGTAAATATTCGTCGTTATTGACTAATTCACCAAATGGGTCGAATACATGCCAACATTCAATAACACGGCAGAAACTCTAGCATGCTTCTTCTTTAACCATGTCATTTCCTGTTTTAGAGTCCCCCTCCAGATGGTGTCTGACCATGGTAATCATTTTGAGAATGAAGTATTTTTCGAGTTATCCTCCAAGATAGGGTTTACTCATGAGTTTGTGTTACCATACTATCCATAATAAAATGGGAAAGTTGATTCTATTAACAAAGACCTCAAAACCATGCTACGACGCACTATGGATAAACACAAAACTAATTAGCACCACATGTTATTTTCAACCTTGTGGGCATATCGCATAGCAATCAAAACTGCCACCAGCTTCACACCATTCCATCTTGTTCATGGGGTTGAATATGTCCTTCCCATAGAATGTGAAATCCCCGCATTGCATACTGCAGTTGACCTACTGCCCGACACTACTCCAATGGAGAAACGATTTCTCACTCTCGAATCTCTCAATGAGGATCAGAGATCCTCTTTACAAAACAATGAAGTAGCAAAGAAACGGTCCAAATCCGTATTCGATTGCCAAGTTAACCTTTTCTCCTTGAACAAAGGTGACCTTGTATTGGCCTACAACGTCGCTCATGACACTCTGGGTCACGGAAAAATTGAATCCCTTTGGTGAGGCCCATTTATTGTCCACCATTTTCTGACTAAGGGAGCCTACATCCTGGCTCACCCAGAAGGAGCCACCCTCAAAGACCTAGTCAATGGGTTATACTTGAAAAAATTATATCCTTAATCAAAATAATTTCCTTCTCCATGTCTTGGGAATAAGTATGCACACTCATAAGTATTATTATCAACTATTTTTTACATTTTCTTTATTATTAGAAATTTTTCACGTCGGGTATTTTGTTTTTATGTGTGAGGGTACTTGTTACGAAGATATACAACCCCTACAATCTTAGCCATCCCATGGCCCCTTCAGGTATATTTTCAACACAAGTATGCAATAAAACCCTCTGTAAATAGTTACATATCCCAATTATCCCCCTAACATTTACCCTTAGGATCCCCACATTTGGTTTTGCAGTACCATCACCTCTATTGCATTCAAGTACTGCCAACCGATATCATTCTCATCTACATCAGTTGTTCCACACATATTTTCCCCTTTGGCAAATCAACATTCATGCTTCTTTTTCCCCTTAGGATTGGGAGTCCTAGTAGTCTTGCATCTTAGAGAATGAGCCTCATATTTCTTCTCATCATATTACTATCCTATCTCAGATGGAATCCCAAGTCATATTGTTCTTGTTACATTAGATGCACCTTTGTATCATCATTAACCCTCCATTTCATTCAACATCAATTGTCCATATGCAAGTACATCCTCCATTCATCTACCTAGTACAAAAACCCACCATGGGGTCCCCATCCTTCATCATTCAACTCCTACAAACTTGTTCCCCAAGAAAGACAATCTATACTTCACTGGGGCACCCATTTCTATACATGTATTATCAACCCAATTATTCTTTATTCAATTGGCAATTGTATAAAGTACCTTTTAATTTTCACCAAGCATAGTAGGTTTTTTCCCCCGTAGTCAATGGTGTTTTTTTCCTTGACATACGGAAACCCATGTTACCCTTGGTTGGGGAAGCCCACATACATTATCATCTCTACAAACCCTCCCTACCATGGCCAAAATCTAGACTACCACATACATCCTTGTCCCAAACCTATGTATTTTGACCTATCCTACATCCCTTTGCAGTCTCACCCATTCACCATAATATACCCAATATTTGGTCATCCTCCTAACACTAGATCATTTTTAATGGTTGCTTCCATCATCCAATATACCCCCAACCAACGAGAGTTCTTGAATCCCATATATCCTGAACTTTTTCCATGTTACCAGTTCATCCATATTTTCCTCCAAACAGTTCTTGACACCATTTTTATCAAATCGATGTTAAGAAGCCCTTTGCTTCTTCCATTTCTTCCTCCTCACTTATTGACGTCAACGCCAATTTCCAAGTGAGGGGAAATATCTTGACTCTCATTTCACTATTAATGAACAATTTCGAACAACACGGAAAGAGTCCTCGTTGCTTTCTGATGTCATTAACCCTATAACATTTGACCTCGATAAAGTGTCAAGTTATAGTGGCTCTTACTATGCGACCATTATAGTTTATAGTAGCAACCAAATACCTATTAATTTGATAGGCCATCAATGCCTCTGAGATATTCATTCCATGATTCAAAGTTAGTTCATTCAAAAGAACAATCATCTTCCATTATTGGAACCCTCGAGGGAGATCCAGATATCCACTTCATCAGCAGTTGTCAGTTACACTTATACTCTTCTGGTTTCATGGAATGAGAATTGGGCATTCTTGCCTCATTTGTACAAACATTTTATTTTTCTGGAGAACACTTGGTCCACATATGATTTCCCTCTCCCTCCAACAGATCTCTCTCGCATTTCCTAAATACAAGTCTCCAACTCTTTTATATAATGACATCACCATCAAAAGAAACAATGATGTATTTCGGTTATACGTATGCTCCTAACCTCACACATCAAGGGGCACCTATTACCACCGAAACATTTCTCACAACAATACAAGAAATGGTTGAAGAAAATACCAACACAACACATCAATCGTGATACCTCAAACATTTATAGAACCTATCCAACAAGCAACCAAAAATATACAAATAGTCTTTGAATTTCCGCACAATCTCCCCAAATATTGTTTGCTCACATCTGTGCAAGCCAACACATCATTGATTGCACAAACTGCATGTTTTGCACAAATGTCTCCATAATAAATAGTGTTGATGTAGAAAAGGCGCATTAATGCAGTTGGTCAGCCTCAACCACTTCCAAGTCGAAGTGTACCATGATAAGATTTCAAAATCGGCCTGAAATCTAGCATTGGGGCTACTGAAAGGATGGGAAGTACCTTCAAAGAGATCCCATTCACAATACAAGAAAGTTATGAAAAATATTGCATTGGTCCTATAAAAACATGACCAAAACATGCAAACAAAGAGAACAATTTTGAATATTGTTATGTTATTCATTTGGTTTTAGAGAAGACATCATTCTCTTAGAGCTATTTGAGCATCAATAGAAAGTGTTGCACTTCTCTCCTCTTGAGAAGTTCAACCATAAAGTCTTAACCATTGTATTTCAATTTTCAGAAGAGAGAGAACTTTGTATTTGGGGTATTCAAGATCCCTCCCAAGGAGGAAGAGGGGACTCATAAGTTATCATATTGGTAGATATTCCTTGTGTCTCTTTCTTGCATCCATTTGAGTTTTTACATGCTTAATTTAGTTTTTGTTTCTTGTTATTTTTGTTTCTTGTTTTCTCTTTAGTTGAGCCTCTAATTAATTCACCAATTTTTATATTGTATTGTTGGCATAACAAGACAACTAAGTGGCTTGTTTGTTATCACCCAAGTGGAAAAACTAGCCCAATCTTCTTTTAGACATGATTTGGATGTATTTTTGTTAATGTTTCCTTAGAAATCAATAGCCTTATTATTTTCATTTGGTAATTTCCCTTAGCTAAATGATTGCAACAGGAAAACTAACATGATATATCGTTGCTCAGATCCCTTTGGTGAGAAGGGTACAGATGTTCAAGAGGGGTTTGTTGTGATTCCTCCAAATGATACTATCATTATGACTTTGGAATTAGTTTCAAATTTCATTTAAAGAAGTTAAAGAAGTAACAGAAGATAAGAAGATTATCAAGAAAATCCCAAAGGAAGTTGATGGATATGATAAACCAAGTGACAAGACAGAGTATGTGTATATTCTAACAATCCTGCTCTTCAAAGTAAATAAATTATGAAAGCAAAGACACATGTCTAGTTATTATGGGGTTTAAAGTGTTTGAGTATGTTTATTCTCATAATCTAAATGGGTTTATATTTTTGGCATTTCATTAACCTGGTAGTTGTTAGATTGGAAATATGGGCATTTTGTTTGTTGAATGCCTGAATTGGCTAGAAGAATGAATTTTTGGCCATTATTTACGTCTAATTTGTGGGATATGATTACACTACAATCAGGTATGCCTCTAAGATGCAAGATGGCACAATATTTGAGAAGAAGGGATATGAATGAAAGGATCCTTTTCAATTTGTAGTAGATGAAGGTAAGTTTGGAACTCTCTGAGCAGTTTTTAATCTTTGAGTTATAGGCATTAGGATTTGAGAAGGGTGGTAAAATGTCATAAGTATAATTTTTAAACCGGTTGATCATAATTAAACTGGTTTCAGAACTAGCCATTGTTGGTATTGATGAGGAAGTTGTAACCATGAGATAGGGCATGCTTCCCTGATTACAATAGGACCTAAATATGGTTTTGTAAATATTGAAACCCAAAGAGATCTGGTTGTAATTCCACCAAATTCAACTTTCATCTATGAGGTGGAAATGGTATCATTTACTAAGGTAAGAGAAAATACATACTATAAATTAGCAACTTGCAAGCAAGTAATATGTACATGGTAATGTTTTTATACATACTATTAATTAGTAAGGAAATAAATGTGCAGGGTAATGTTTTTTTCTTCGAAAAATGAGATTTGTTCTCATAGGAGAAAATGAAGTACCATTGTTATAGAGTTTTAACTTCATGTGCACAATTAAAAGTGTAATTTGAGCGCATATCTTTGATAACAGAGTTTCATATCACTGTGGACTTCTATATGATCAATAAGATCTCGTTCATCATGAAAAAAGTAAAATCTAACGTTTAATTGGTATTATGATAGGAAAAAGAATCATGGGATATGAATACATCAGACAAAATTGAGGCCTCTAAACATAAGAGAGAGAAAGGAAATTCTTTGTTTATGGTTGGAATGTACTAGCAAGATGCAAAGAAATATGATAAGGTATTATAATAGTGACTGGCACCATGATGAGATTTAAGATATTAGGCTTCATTTAATGGGTACTTTTTATGTAATTTTTGTGTTATATATTGATTTTATGACTTGAGTGGAAACATACCCAAGGGTTGGATGTATCAATTCTTGTTGAAGTCTACTCATCACTTTTCCTGAAAAATTTTTAAGGACAAGAAATTGCTTATGCATAGCTATTGTGGTTATCATGAGTCTGATCTGCACTATTGTTGTTGGTTTCAGAATTCAAAATACATCAAGCACAACAATTCCTTAAGTGTCGAGGAGAAAAATCAATCAAAAGTTTTGAAAGTATCATGCAACATGTTGTCTTAAATTGAAAGACTTAAAGTAAACATTTAAACTATGTTCAAAGGTAATTGATTTAGAGAAATAAAGACATTTACATTATGTAGCTAACATATACGAATTTATAATCTACATATAGTGAGATTTCATTTACGTTTGTTGTTTTGAGTGATTTTTTATTTACCATGGGGAGTTTAAATGGAATGCTACTAGGGAAAGGAATAAGCTTGTCTCTATATAGATTGATGTATTGTCTACAGAATAGTCCATGTTGGTACCATTTAAAGAGATTTTATGATACAATATACATTGTGATGTACTATCTCAAATTTGTTTATATAAATTTCAGTTTAACTGCTGGAAAAATAGTCATGCTTGGAGGACTTTCTAAGACTTCCTTGAGAGTATTGTCAATAGTCAAAATACTGAGTGAGATTTTATGCATGGTTCTATACATGTGTTAGAGCTTGAATCACAAAATGTGAATTCCTTGTAGAGAAGAGCACAAGCATATATAGAGACAACAAATATGGATTTATCTTAATTTGATATCAAGAAAGCTCTAAAGATAGAGTTGTTGATATTATGGTAGTTGCGGGAGGTATTTACCTCCACGTGTAAACCTAATGAGAATAGAATATTTTGGGAAGAAAGAATAAACCCTAATGAGTTGGCTAATAACCCTAGAAGACAAGTTGGCTCAAGAGGATAATTTGTATTAGGTTATTAGCCTCCAAGAGAAGAAGTTGGCCAGAAGAAATAATATATAATGAGTAAATAGGTATCCAGAATGAGAATTTGGCCCAGGCAGTTAGCCAGAATTAGTATAAATATAGGAGGCCAGTCTTCATTCTGGCAGGCATTTCTCAGAATTGCAGAGCGGCACTTGTGCACACTACAGTTACCCAGTTTGTGTGCAATTTTGGAGGAGAGCTTCCGTTGCAGCTACTGCAGCTAGCAGATTTCGGTTTTGGCTTGGACTATCTATTGGTTATGGTTTGGAATATCTGATCAACTCTTGTTTGGTGTGCTATCCTTGGGGAAAGGTGTGCTACCCTTTTTTTGGCTATCTATCCTAGGGTTTTCTTCCAGAATGATTCTCTGTCAAGGTTAAGGTGCTCGGAGGGTGGCTTCAGCGTATGGTCGGGTGAAAATAATGACATTGTCGATGGTAAAACAAGCACATCCATTATATTCTAACAAGTTATGGTCCCACATCCTTCATTCAGTATAACCACTGGAAGGGATCATAGCCATAAGGATACTAAGCTCGTTGAAGAACTGCCGCAAGGGTTTCTAGCAGGAGCAGTTACCAAAGAACTGTCGTTAGGGTTACTAGTAGGTATAATTTTAGAAACCCTACTCCTCTCGTTGAGGCACCTTAAGTGAAGGGATTGACCTAATTTCCAGATAGACTAGTGCACCCTAGCTTAGCGCACCTCCTGGTACTCTCAGCAAGCTAAGATGTCAAGTTTGAGTTTTTGGTCAAATCTAGGGTTGACCAAGTCAAACCAGCCATGACTTACTCTATGAAGTCAGAAAAAAAGTTAGATGGAGCTTCTAACTTCAGAGCATGGAAGACAAGGATAAACCTCATCCTTGCCAAGAATAAAGTGTTGGATATCGTGAAAGGAAAGATCATGGAACCAAAGTTTGAAGAAGGAAAAGAGAAGGAACTGCAAAACATTGCAGTTATGGAGAAGTTCAAAGACAGTGACATCAATGGCATGAGTATCATAGTGGACTCTATAAAATACCACTTGATCCCCTACATCTCCCATCTTGACTCATCAAAGAAGATGTACGACGCCCTAGAAAACCTCTTCTTAGTCAAAAACATTGGACAAGTAATGAGTCTGAAGAATGAGCTCTGTGACATGAATATGAATGATGATGACAACATAACATCATACTCTGTGAGAATATCCCAATAAGAGATCAACTACAAGCTATTGAATAGATCATTTCAGAGAAGGAATTGGTAAACATAGTACTCAATGGTCTTCCCAAGACATGGGATGCATTTTCCGCAAGCATGAACACAAGGAAGGAGTATCCTACATTTGAAGAACTTTGGAATTGTTGTGCTCAAGAAGAATCAAGGATCAGTGCAAAAGAGAAACCCCAAAATAAGTACGATGATCAATCCTTTACAGCAAGATTCAAGAATTTGAAGAACAAAAGGAAGTTTGGTTCAAGGAAGAATCCAAATAAAGAGAAAGACATGTCAAAAATACAATGCTTCAACTCTTGAAAGTATGGTCACTACAAGAATCATTGTCCCGAGATAAAGAAAAGGAAGGGGACACATGAAACATTAGTTGTCGAAGTAAAGAAACCTACAAACAGGACCAAGTGGGATAAAACATACTTCTTCTTCTAAACACAAGGTAACAATAATCTTCTTATTTCTTATACATATCTTGTTTGAATAGTCTTTGTACATATCTTGTATATCTATCTCTTAGAAGATAATATGTTCCAAGAAGAACTATACCTACGGAAGAACAAACAAGATAAGGATTGCTATCATTATGCAAGTCAGATAATACACATGAAAGGATGAAATACATCAACCAAATCATGTGGAAGCTATTACAATATAAGCCGAAATCAGAATCAATATTGAAGAAACTTATAAGAAGCGAAGACAGAAAAAAGTTAGCAATCAAGAGGAAATTGGAGACACTTTGCAGAAGACAATAAGGATGCAGACGGAAGTGTGGACTCTGTTAGATGGAGGGATCCAATTATATATTTCCAAAAGAAAAACATGCACTCATACATGAAGCGAGGATTAGGAGGGAGCTAATCCTATGATCCATTGAATATGATGAAATATATATCCATGATAGCAGCCATGAAAGGCAATACGTGTTCAGTTCGACCTTAGAAGAAGTCTTCTTCGAAGAGTAGCCTTAAAGCATCCCTGGTTGTCAATCCACATCTGTGATCCTATGTTGGAAGAAAGAAGTGGAATCTTTAGGGTATGGAATCTATAAGAAACTCCATGGACCCAAGAGATAAAGAGAAACATGAGGAAGAACATGAATATTCCAAGAAAGAAAAAAAATCCAGAACAACCAGTCATTGTATCAAGAATCACAAGATTACCAACCTGATATGAAATCACTAAAAGAAATCAAGTAGAGGAAGTGAAAGTTGTGATGAAGAACAATGTATGGAAGACTTATGAATGAATTAATTGCGAGATCTAGAACTAGAGGTTCTCCCAGATGGAGGGAAAATACAATGATGATTACTCGTTCCAGTAAACCAGACATACCTCTACATGAGTCATTATATCATCTGCAATATCCATGGGTTGGATTTCTACATCAAATGAATGCAAAGACTATTCTCCAGAGAAATTGAACAAAGAGTGTATGAAGAGCAACCTCAAGGCTTTGAGGCATACCAGAAAGAGACCCTTGTATGCAGATGGAAGAAGACAAGTTGGTGGAGAAACTCCAATGCACAACAGAAGTGTGGTGAAGACTTTCTATAACAAAGATATTGTATCAGAATGATTACTCAGAAGATCAAGATGATGGATTGCCAATCCATGACAAAGATCTCATGATGACAAAAGAAGTGCCACATAGATATGTTCCAGTTTGACCCTTTCCACGATGTTGTGAGCTAGCAAGGACCAAAGAGGAATCCAACAATGATACACTTTATTGATCAAAGCTATATGAAGCCTTCAGAGAAAACCCATTTTCCAGACCGAAGTACATTTGAGATCAAGCATTACATTTTCCGTGATGAAATCCGGAAAGGAGAAAGTGGTTCTCCAATATATATATATATATATATCCACAGTTGAGCAGATAAGCAAACATTTTGGTAAATTTTTTGTCCAAGATGAAAGAGTTTGCGTACTCAAGTTGGAGCTCATGGAGACGACTTCCTTATTGAAAAAGGAAGATATGACTCTCAGGTTGGGAGGGAGAACTGATGTGTTATTTATTGATGGATAGTCATTTTTCAATTCGAAAAATGGTCCAAGATGAGCAGTTCATTTCGAGATTCGGAAAGTGGTTTGATATTTCTAACAGATAGGCATTTTCCAGTTCAGAAAATGGTCCAAATCGAATGATCATTTTTCGTAATGAAAATGGTTCGATGGATTGTGATGTACCATAGACATCGATTTCTCATTATGGTTAACATGGGGAATGGTCTAGGGCAGTCTCTCTTCTTGAAGGTTACTCAAGAAGATTGGCCCGCCTCGCTGGAAAGCAATTTCCCATTGTGGTTAACATGGGGAATGGTCTGTTTTGGAGGTTCATGCAGGACATTCATTTCCTTAGGAAATGGTCCAGACAATTATTCCTTAGGGCAGATTAATTCTCTCTAGGTTGCACTTTGTTTAGTACCGGAGGAATGGCCCAAGGTGGGGAATGGTCCAGGTTCAGCAATTAGGGATAGACATTCCTTAGGGTAGACTCATTCTCTCCAGGTTACACTTTGTCTAGTGTCAGGGGAATGGCCCAGGGTGGGGAATGGTCTAGGCTCAGAAATCAGGATAGTTATTCTTCATTGCTTGAGAAGAATAGTCCAGATAGCTCATCATTGATGTTTTAAATTTTGAGGGATGCTCTTCCAAGATCTCACAAATGTGAATGGAAGAATGGCCCAGATGATTCAATTTATATCATAACATTGTTTATGTGCAGGTTGATATCAGATGATTGTTATGAAGATTTTATATCTCTAGACAGCAGATGTATACTATTGTGGTGGATTTGTTCCATTGTTTGTGACTATACGTCACTGATCAAGTACCTGTGTGCTACTTGGTGTGGTAGTGTACCATTGGATTGTAGTTGTGTACTACTACGGATAGGCACGGTTGTGTTCTATTAAATGATATTGTTCTGATTTCCTTGAAGACTATCAGCAGTGTTGGAAATTATTATCAGCTAGATGGATGATCACTGGACAGAGATTTCCCAGACGAAAAATGGTCCAGGACATTTATTATTCTAGGACATATATCTAAATTAGAAGAATGGTTCTTGTGTCACTATATGGAGTGAGTGACTTATCCAGCATCATGTCTAATTACTCGGATGTAGTATGGTTTCGAGATATGATGCAGTTGATGACATTGATAGTCTATACGACTATGTTGATGCTACCAGGTAAATGGTATGTTTGTGCTCAAGACCATTACTTTCAATACCTCCCTAGCTAGGAGGGAGTGTTGATAATATGGTAGTTGCGGGAGGTATTTAACTCCACATGTAAACCTAACGAGAATAGAATATTTTGGGAAGTAAGAAGACACCCTAATGAGTTGGCTAATAACCCTAGAAGACAAGTCAGTGCAAGAGGATAATTTGTATTAGGTTATTAGCCTCCAAGAGAAGAAGTCAGCCAAAAGAAAAAATATATGAGTAAATAGGTATCCAGAATGAGAATTCGGCCTAGGCAGTTAGCCAGAATTGGTATAAATACAAGAGGCTAGTCTTCATTCTGGTAGACATTTCTCAGAATTGCAGAGCAGCACTTGTGCGCACTGTAGTTTCCTAGTTTGTGCGCAAGTTTGGAAGAGATATGTCGTTGTAGTTGCTGCAGCTAGAAGATTTCAGTTTTGGCTTGGACTATCTCTTGGTTATGGTTTGGACTATCTGATCAACTCTTGTTTTGTGCACTATCCTTGGGGAAAGGTGTGCTACCCTTTGTTTGGCTATCTAGCCTAGGGTTTTCTTCTAGAATGATTCTCTGTCAAGGCTAAGGTGCTCGAAGGGTGGCTTCGGCCTATGGTTGGGTGAAAATATTGATATTGTTGATGGTAAAAGGAGCACATCCATTATATTCTAACAAGAGCCACAAAATAGGTACATTGAAAATAACCTTTGCTATTGTTTTACCTGCGATGGAATATCGTTATGTTGGTTTACATTTCTTAACTGCAATCATCTATTCTCTATCCATACATAGGGAGGTGTGACTAGAGTATAAAATTTTAAAGAAAAAGAAAATTTAATATAATAAGAAAGATGCAAAGATAGATCGAAACATGTTTGCAAGGTTGAGCAAATTGGAAGCTTTTGAAGGAAAAGTATTATCTATTTAATGTGGTCATCAAACATAACAGAGCGAGGGACAATCACTAAATGAGGGTTTTGTTTGTGCTTATCTTGCAATTTTGTGGATTTTTGTGGTTAGTAAATTGTATTCCACCAAAACAATAGTTCAAACATAATTGTATTCACGTTTTGTCAACTCTTGGAAAGTATTCCATATTCTTTAGACAACACTTTCACACTTAATTTTGCACAGTTTGTGGAAACTTGTATTGTTCCTTTTCGTTGTAACGAAGAATTGTTTTTTAAGAAAGTTGTTCCATATTACAAGTTGCTAGCATGGCTATTGTTTTTGGCTTGCAAAGACATATATTCTTACCTTATTTTTTGCCTCCATAATCATCAACTTCTCTACTTCACCTTTGCAATTATAGGAAAGAAGTTTGACTTTGGTGAAAGTCTCTGGAAACTTGTAGTTTTGTTGTTTCTGTAATAAAATCCAATAAGAAGGGCACATAGTGTCTCTTGCTTTACTTGATTTTGACATGTAGTGGATCATCCTGGAAATTATGTTTTCCATTCTCTTCATTCATTATATTATATCGCAATTGAATGGACAAAGGAATTTCATTTATGGAATATTAATGATTTGTGTGCTTGTTTTTTTGGGTCATTATCTGATACCAATTGGCATTGTTTTTTTCTTTGGCTTGCAAGATTACATAATTCACTCAGATAGTTATATATCAGCTAGAAACTACTATTGGGAATGGCCTTAGTAGATTGACAATATGTCACTACCATACAAAAAGTTTCATTGTGTTCATTAACATCTTGTTTCCACTGGCATTTGTAGAAGGGTTTGTAAAAGGGTGAAGGTGAACCGATGGAGGTGGAGAAGCCAACAAAAAATTGATGAGAAAATAAAACTAGATTCAATGGATGTAGATTCTAGTTAAACAACAACATGTTAATGTATAAGATTTAGTTTTTAGAGAACTGTTAATATGTAGCAAAGCACTTGCAAGAGGAAGAATTGGATATGTCATTATATTGGGGTTTTTGACACTTGAAAAATGAGTCTTTTCACATGTGGGTATATTACAATTGTGTTTGTGACACAACACAGTTGGATGGTATGGGAATGGTGTTTACTATTTTCTACCGTTGTTTCTGTAAATTGTTAGCAAAATGAATCTTAAATAAGGCATTTTTCTCTTAAAGAATTGTTTAAGTGTCTAAGTAATTTTCATGTGGTGGCATATTACCAACAAAGACAAACTGCAATGAGATTCATTACCTACACATGCCTATAAAATGAATGGTTAGTTGGATTTAAAAAATCTTTTGGTTTATCAGTTAATGAATCCTAAATAAGGCATTTTTCTCTGAAATAATTTTTTAAGTGTCCAAGTAATTTTGATGTGGTAGCAGATTACCAACAAAGACAAACTGCAATGAGATTCATTACCTACACATGCCTATAAAATGAATGGTTAGTTGGATTTAAAAAATCTTTTGGTTTATCAGTTTGTACATTAATACTTGAAAAACCTTTTTAGACAACCGGACCACATATTTGAAGGGATCTTCAAGGCATTCTCAGAATGTCTCATCTGAAATTTGCATAGATTACGATTGGATCCCTATATGGGTTATTGATCTTTCAAAATTGTTTATTCAACTTACAATACATTATGATCTATCTTTTATTACAGAGAGTTAACTCTTTTAAATGCTTTGATTTATGTAGTGAGAGTGCCATATTTATGAGATTCGCGTTTTAGATGGGTATTGTTTTCCATGGAACTTTTGAGGGTTTGAAGTTGCTTTGGATTGCAAAATGCTTGTCCAAATTTGAACATCAAGATGACAACCTATTAGAAAAACAAAGATTTGAGGTGGGTTCTATCATTTTGGAAGGTCAAGGCTGCCAAATTGACAGCATCTTCATAAAGAGGATTTACAGCCTAGAGGGTTTATCACTGAAATGAGACTTAAATTTATGGAATTGTTCAATAGAAGGAGATATGATTTTTTTTTAATAAGTTGTTCTATATTTATCATTGGCTATAACATTGTTGGTTGCTTAAATGAGATTTGATTTGTATAGTTTTGTAATAAAATGTAAATTTCAAAGACATTTCTACCCCTTAGTATAAAGAAGATGTGGTAATGTCTATAATAATGAAGTTATTATATGTTGTTTGAAAAAAATTGCAATACATAGTAAATAATTAATTAGGTGATGTCTTTTAAAATATTTAGATGGATGGAGAGTGGTCCAATTACTAACTATTGGTAGTTGAATTAGAACTGAAAATCTTATGACAAATTATGCTTTGAAACACTCCATCTAAATCAATTAACTAACCTACTAAGCTGTAAAATATCTCTATATAGAAGAAAAATATCTAAGACTTATACATAATATAAACATAACCATATAGAGAAAGAAAAGAGAAAGAAAAGGAGAAATGTAAGATTTACACATAAATATAAAAACTATTATATAAAAAGAGAGGCTATATATATGATATTTAAATGCAAATATTATTAAAAAAAAAATGAAATAAATGCAAAGGCAGTGTTTTTTAAACATTATATTTTTTTTAACAAAATTAATTTTCAAAAAAAAAAAAATCTCTATACTGTTTTCAAAGGGTTTTTATTAGTCCCTACCAACGTAAGAAATATAGTGATCGATTTTCAATCAAATTAGATAAAAAAAAAAATCTATAATGTTTTCAAAAACCTCTTATAAATCCCTTCCAAAGCAGGGAATATAGTGATAAACTTTTGGTTAAATTATTATGACTGTTTAATTGTAATAAAAAGTTTAAAGGTTTTATAATGTATTAAATTTAATATTTTAATATTGTGAGAAATACAAATTATTTTTTTAATATTTAATATTAAAAAATTATATTTTATAATTGGTTGAAAATTATGAAATGACTATTTATGCCACATATGCCACATTGGATGTGAAAATGTTAGTTAAAAGTAAATTAAATTTTAATCTTTTTAACTTTTATTAAATATTGTCACATGTCCTTAGCAATGGTTAACTAGCATGCTATTCTTCTATTGCATTCTCCTTAGTGCATTGATGTCCTTTGTTTGTTGTGTATTGAAGTGGATTTACATTTTATTTGGGATGAGTTCGCGGAAAGTATTAAATAGTTGTGAATTGAGCATTGGAAATGTAATGTTATTGGGATTGGAACTTTAACTCGGCTGTGAATTGAGCATTAGAAATGTAATGCTACTAGTATTGGAACTTTTGGTACAACAACATAACAATTGACTTGTGTGATGTAATCAAGATAAAAATTATCTCTTTGTTCTGACAAGTGTAAAGAAAAAAATATGCACTGCTAAGATAAGAACAAATTCTCAGTAGCTTCATAGTGAAACTAGGCAACAAAATTCTAAAGAATTGCAAGTAATCCCTTGCCCTTTTAAGGCCTCATAGACCAATTAAGTCTCAATGGATGTTAATCATCATCATCATCATTGAATAGGTTTTTCTTAAAAGGCTTATGACTGCTTAAAAATACTGGAAAAATTTTTGTGTAAAACTCGAAAGAGGTCGGAAGTCCATTAGATTAGGAAATTTAAGATCCCTCACACTGAGACAAGTTTTTGACAATTTGTTGAGGTCATTGATTATTAACTTGTAATTTTTTTGTATATTCATGGTTTTCATGATGTAAAAAGGATGAAAATAAAAGTACATTGATCGTTGGATGGTGTGCTTTCAATATACCATGTCCTTTGATGTTAGTCATTGTAAAGAAAGATGAAAATGATGTCTAAGAGCTGGGACAATCGCAATATGACAATCTTCTATAGATTTCACAATATGAAAATCTTCTATAGGATGCCTTCTGTCTATATTTCATGTTGGTTTTTTTGGTTTTGGTATGGTTCACTTTTAAACATTTCGCCAATTGTGTAATTGAATAATGTTGCTTCTCATCACATCGCGAATTTTGAGACGGAGGAGTGTTTCAGGTTCGATGTTTAGCACCAAAGCGCTTGTAGCATAAAAGTGACACTTGTTGACAGGCTTGTGGGGCAAGTCCTTGGAGAAGTTGAACCGCTACCCGATGTATTTGTTGAGGTTAACTTTTTCATCCTGCATCAATTCCTAGGAGTTAGGACAAAAGGGGAAAGTTTCAAAGCTGGCCAAGGGAGAAGTTTGAATGCTTAATATTGGTTCAGTGTCCACTGGAGTTCGGGTGCTTGCTATAGAAAATGATCTTGCAAAGCTCCAAAATACTTGTCTAGTCTGCACAAGTAAAGGAGAAAATATGGCACTTACTAGGCGAGTAGAAAAGCATTGGCAAGTGATAGGTTGGGGTCAAATACAAGATGGAGTAATGCTAGAAATATTTTAATAAATCAAGCAAATAGTATATTTACATCATTATATTATATTCAATTTGAATCAAAGATAACTTTCCAATATATATATATATAGTGAAACAAGGCTCTAAGTCATTACAACAATATATTCATTATGAACTCAACATGTTATTTATGGGAATTGAACCCTAATGGGGAGGATAGCAATCATTCCTTCCAACCATCCAAGCTTAACCCAATTGAAAATATTTTATTATGTATATATATATGTACCGATTTAAATTTGTAAACATGTACCACCATCACTAAAATGTTTGCAATACCATGAATTCACGAGCATTTGACATTTTCCCAATTTAATATTTACTATGTGGATTTATATTATATTCTTTTGTACTATGCAATTAGTAGTTTGCTAGGCAATTAGTAGTTGGACATAGTCATTTGAAATTTTCCCAAATTAGTACGTATTAATTAGAAGAGTGGATTTATATTTTGTTTTTTTAAATAGAGGGATGCTTAATTGGACATAGTGATAAAGGTAGATCCAGGATCAAACTTATTAGTTGTCACAGTATCCTTAGCACCATGTCCTTAGCATATTTGTAATAATAGGTAAATAATATGTATCAAAATTTAATGGTGGTGCCTAGAGCCAAGACTTCTTATTAAGAAAACACTTACTGGTTCAACCAAATCATTACAAACCAACCTTACGAAGACCGACATGGCATTGACAAAATTGAACCCAAATGAGACCATAACAAACCTACATAGAATATGATGACATAGCTGCAACTTTCTATTGCCAAATAGAAAGGCCTTAATCTTCTCAGGTCACATAGAAAATGCTTCACATAATATGATCGCATAGCTGCTAGAATTGCATCATATTTTGTTACCAAATAGAAAGGCCTTAATCTTTGGATCACATAGAAAATGCTTCACCCTAGTGAAAATTGTATAAAGTTTGATTGTGTGCTTTGCTTTGTCAAGTAAATGTTTAGGTCATTTAATAAAATACTTTACATTAGTTACATACTTGCTCTATAAAGTTTGATTGTGTGCTTTGCTATGTAAAGTAAATGCTTAGTTCATTTAATAAAATACTTGAAATTAGTTACATACTTGTTATTATTTACACTTAAAATTAGGAGAAACAAACACAGGTGAGGCAATGCTCACAATCTATATATTGAATGAGGATTGATTACATCATTATATAGGAAACTACTCTACTTAGTCGGTTACATCAAACCACAGATAACTAGACTCTACTTACGCTACTGACTCTGTCAACTGACGCTTACAACTGACTCTTACTCCATTATTTCCAAGTCTCCCCCTTAATGGAGAATGGATTGACTTCTACACCTAACATC
Organism: Picea engelmannii; assembly: GCA_009831015.1. Taxonomy (NCBI): domain Eukaryota; kingdom Viridiplantae; phylum Streptophyta; class Pinopsida; order Pinales; family Pinaceae; genus Picea; species Picea engelmannii. The sequence continues at coordinate 96,533 of ML815319.1, forward strand.
TCCCTAAACAACTCAAACTTAATCTTTCCAAGAGGCTTAGTGAAAATATCAACAACATTTTCACTAGTATTACAATACATAAGAGCTATTTTATTTCACTGCAACTTTTCTCTAACAAAATGAAACTGAGCATCAACATGCTTTGTCCTTGCATGAAAAATCGGATTCTTTGCAAGATTCATTGGACTTTGATTATCACATTTGATCATTGTAGGTTCCTTTTGTTCTTTTCCAACATCTTGAAGAAGTCTTCTCAATCAAACAGCTTCACAAGTTGTTGCACACAAGGCTTTATATTCTGCTTCAGTAAAAGACAAAGATACAATAGGTTTCTTTTTACTGCTCCATGAAACAACACCAAATCCAATGCCAAACACATATCTAGTGGTTGATCTTCGATCATCCGGATTGCCAACCCAATCAAAATCTGAGTAACCTGTTAACTCAACATCAAATGCATCAGTATATTTAATACCGTAATCAAGTGTTCCTTTTAGATACCTGAGTACCACCTTTGTTGCATTCCAATGGATTTCTAGAGGTTTCACCATAAACTGACTTAACACACTCATAGAGTATGCAATATCAGGTTTGGTTGTGGTGAGATAATTCAAACTACCAACAATTTGTCTGTACATAATGCCATTTACCTCTTTCGAACCATCATCACAAGAAAGTTTCACATTCTGCTGCATGGGAACAATAGAATATTTACACTGATTCGTTTTAAATCTCTTAAGTACTTCTCTGACATACTTACTCTGACAAACAAAAGATTTACCTGCATTTCTCCAAACTTCAAGACCTAGGCAATAGTGTAATTCGCCAAGATCTTTCATTTCAAAAAATTGTGACAAATGCTCCTTGATTTCATCAATTAATTTCTCTGTATTTTCTATAATTATCAAATCATCAACATATAAGGAAATCAATACTATATAACATTTCTCATTAAATTTGGTATATAGATTTGGATCATTTTTTCTCCTCATAAAACCCTGTTGAAGAAAGAAAGAGTCTATCTTCTCATACCATGACCTAGGTGCATGTTTTAGTCCATACAATGCTTTCTTTAACTTACACACTAAGTGTTCTTGCCCTTGTTCCACAAACCCTTCAGGTTGAGTAAGGTAAACCTCCTCCTTTAACTCACCATTCAAAAATACAGATTTAACATCTAATTGGTGCAGCTTCCAATGACACTTTGTAGCTAAAGCAATTAACAATCTGATAGTATTCAATTTAGCTACTAGTGCAAATGTTTCAGCATAATCAATACCTTATGTTTGTGAATACCCCTTTGCCACCAATCTAGCCTTATATTTATCTATACTACCATCTGATTTAAACTTGATTTTGTATATCCATTTGCATCCAATGGGCTTCTTATGTTTAGGCAATTCAGTCAATTCCCAAGTTTTGTTTTTCACTATAGATTCATATTCTTCCTCCATTGCATTTCACCATTCATCATGTTCATTTGCTACATCAAAACAATTGGGTTCTATGAAATTTGAAATGCTACTCATTAGAGCATAGTCTCTATACCTCTCAGGGAGCCGAACCTGTCGTGAAGATCTTTTCAACTGATTATCTTCCTCCCCACTTTGTGAAGATCTGTCTTTGCCTCTATGTGAGTTGTGACTGCTTGAAGTGTCCATATCACTGATTCCTTCTTGTTGTTGTTACTGTTGTTGTCACTGCGGTTGTGGCTGTTGTTGTGGTGGTTGCTGCTGTGATGGTTGTTGTTGCTCTTCTTTAGTTCCTTCATCAAGAAGTCTATGTCATTCCTCATGATTGTTGTTGTCATGATTTCCTGCTTCCTGCTCATGGAAAAGTACATATCTACTTTCAAATACTTTGTGAGTAGAAGGATCAAACAGTTTGTATGCTTTGAATTTAGAGCAATACCCAATGAAAATACACTTAATGGCTTTAGCATCCAATTTCTTCATATTCTCCTTTCGAATATGAGCAAAATCCTTACACCCAAATACTTTCAAATTATGAACTGCATGTTTGGAACCATACAAGGCTTCGAAAGGATTAAAATTATCAAGACACTTTGTTGGACTTCTATTCTTTAAATAAACTGCAGTATTTATGGCTTTGGCCCAAAATGAATTCGAGAGATTCTTACATTTCATCATATTGTGTGCACACTCTACCAGAGTTATGTTTTTCCTTTCAGCAACTTCGTTATGTTGTGGAGTGTGAGGTACTATAAACTGATGTACTATTCCATGATCTTTGCAATATTTTATGAAGTCTCCTTATTTATACTCTCCCCCTTGATCTAAAAGGATGATTTTGATGGATTTTCCTGTCTTTTTTTCCACCATCGTTCTGAATTCCTTAAAGTACTCAAAAACATCACTTTTTCTTCTAAAGAAATAAACCCATGTGTATCTCATGCAATCATCAATAAATAACAGAAAGTAAAATGCACCTCCTAAAGACCTAGTCTGCATAGGCCCACAAACATCAATATGCACAAGATCTAACATATATCTCTTTTTCCTATCAGGATTAGAGGGGAATTCATCTCTGTGCATATTTCCTAGTGCACATCCATCACAAGCAACATTCTCATTCTTTAACATGGGAAGTCCTTCAACCATATTATTTTTCTGTAATAAACATAAATCAAGATGATTGATGTGGCCATACCTTTGATGCCAAAGAATCTATGTTGGCATAGTTGTAGAAGTCAGTGCATGATGTGCTTTGTAGGTAACATCAAGTTTGTATAGGCCTCCTGCTTTGACTCCCATTGCAACAATTTGGAAGTGGTCCAGCAAATCCTTCACTATGCAATAATTCTTGAAGAATTCAACCTTCAAGTTCTGATCTGTAATGGTGGACACAGAGATCAAATTTTTCTTTATCCCTGGCACATACACCACATTGTGAATGTGATGAACAGTACCATTCGGCAATGTCACAGGAATGTCTCCATATCCCTTGATCTGATGAGCGCGGTCATCTCCAAGATATATGCTGGCACCATTATGTGTTTCTTTAAAATTAGCATTCTAGTTCTTATTACAGGTCATATGTACTAATGCTCCGGAATCCACAAATTAGGCATCAATATCATGTGTTTCATCAGATAAAGAAACGTTAGACACAAACAGCCTAAGATATTATGAATTAAAATTCGGGGGTTCATCAATATCATCACTAGCAATAAATAATCTGAGATCATGATTTGACGATTTTTCTGCATAATGACCTGAATGTATTCTAGGTTTATTCCTAGCCTCATCACTCTTCTTCTTATGACAGTCTTTAACAATATGTCCAGGTCGACCACAATAAAAACAACTCTTTGACTCATTCCTGTTAAATTGCATACCTTGATTCGGTCTTGGAGATTGTCCTCTCTGCCATGAACTGCCTCCTCTACCTCTTTCTCTTAATCTCCCTCTCACGGATCTCTTGTTTGACCACAGTGCCAAATCTTTATTTTGAGGCTTCAGATTCTCGCACCTCTCTTCGTCTTGCAGCAAAATACCTGTCAGCTCTTCAAACGTAGCAAGTTTCTCCCTTGTTGCGAGACCTATTATGAACATCTGATAATCTTTTAGCATACCATTTAAGGTAATAGTGACCAGATCAATGTTGGAAACAATTTCCCCTATATTTACTAGTTTTTCTTTCACCTCTTTAATACGACCCAAAAATGAACTAACAAATTCATTTCC